>LOEQ01002896.1:361192-378920 GCA_001685075.1 Bramus lutescens | reverse complement strand
TCTCTCTCTCTCTCTCTCTCTCTCTCTCCTTCCCCCTCTTTCTCTCTCTTTCTTTCTTATAGTTTCTTTTTCTTTTTCCCTTTCTTTTTTTTTGGCTTTACTAGAACATGATTGAAAATTTGAATGGAAAGCTGATGTAGGAGGATCACCAGCTTAGTTATATGGCTAGACCCAGTTTTTTTTTTTGGGAGGGAGACACTCAACATTATAGATACATTGAGAAAATAATTTATTGGCATGGTTCATATGTGGGGTTAGCTATGAGATCTGAGAGGTGCAGACCAAGATTCCTTAGGAAGAATTACAGACAAAAGTTAATATGGTGACCTTAGGACTTGCTAACAACTAGAATTCTAGATTTGCACACAGTTCTCTAGAACATGAATTTGTTAATTCACATGTGCTGCGTCAAAGTAGAAAATCAGGCCAAACTAAGGAAGAACATTCCTGTTTTCATGTCTACTAAAATTATTTGTGAGAGGATTGTTCCCATAAAACATGTGGGGAGATTATAAAAATAAAACAAAACTGTGAAAGCTTTAAAAATGGGCAAAAAGATCTTTATTTTTCCTTCTTTCTTTCCTTTCTTTTTTTTTTATCTCTTTTTAGAGATTTATGTGTGCATGTGTCTTGCAATGGTAAGCAAGAACTCTGCCACTGAGGTACACTTTCAGGCCTTCCTTTTCTGTAATTGAGCTGCTTCTCAATTATTAAATAATAGAAAACATATTAATTCTAATGAGCTCTCTCTACTAGAAGCCAGCTTTGCATCTCTTGGTAAATTTGTCCAGCATTGCTTTTATGTTGATTGATTGTATTCTATGTTTGATTATATGTGCCTGTGCTTTTCCTTTACTTCTAAACTGGTTATCATGGTTTTCTTTCTTTTATCTATTTTTTGACCCAGTGTATCCCACTAAATCATATTTTTTGTTTATGTTTAAGTTAGGATTTCTATTGCTGTGACAAAACAAAATGACACAATGACTAAAAAGCAAATTGGGGAGGGGAAGGATTTATTTGGCTTATACTTCCATGTCACTGTTCAACTGAAGGAAGTTAGGACAGGGACACAAACAGGGTAGGATCCTAGAAGCAGTAGCTGATGCAGATGCCATGGAGGAGTACCACTTACTGGCTTGCTCAGCCTGCTTTCTTATGGAACCCAGGACCACCAGCCCATGGATGGCACCACTCACCATAGACTGGGCCCACCCCCATTGATCACTAATTGAGAAAATGCCTTACAGCCGGATCTTATGAAGGCATTTCCTCAACTGAAGCTCCTTCCTCTTTAAGGACTCTAGCTTGTGTCAAGTTAACACACAAAAATTTTGTTGGAGTGCGTGTGGCCTTGTTGGAGGAAATACATTACTGTGCTCGTGGGCTTTGAGGTCTGTGTATGCTCAAGCCACCCCCAGTGGCTCAGTTCACTTCCTGTTGCTTTTGGATCAAGATGTAAGAGCTCTTTCAGCTCCAGCACTGTGTCTACTTGAATGCTGTCTTGCTTCTTCCTATGACATTAATGAACTAAACCTCTGAACTATAAGTGAACCATCCCATAAAAAGTTTTTCTTTACAAGAGTTGCCATGGTCATGGTGTCTCTTCTTAGCAGCAGTAACCCTAACTAAGGCAGTTTGTTTTTGAATTAAATAATGCTTTTATCAGGGAAACCTTATTTGGGACTTGTGTACTCTGCTGGTAGATATTCAGCTCAAGGAATGACTTCAGTGGGAATTACCTCCCACTGCTGCCTTCTATGCTTGCCATGAGACTTGAGCCCATGACAAGTTTTGAGGCATAAGATATAATCACACTGACATTGAATTGGTATATTTGGATCTCACAGAGATCAGCCTGTTTCTTCCTCCTGAGTGCTGGAGTTAATGGCATGCAGCATCACCACCTGGCTTTTGGATGCCTTCTTAGACCAGCAGTTCAAGTATTTTTGAGGGGACAGTTTGACCTGATTTAGTATCTGGCCAGCATGGGCACATCATTCTGTGTATTCACATATGTATATGATAGACTAGCTGTGATCCAGATTATACAGATAACATGTAAAACTGTGTAAACAGGAATCAGAAATGGTTGCTTTGGTGTTGCTGCTAAAAAGGAAGACTAACCCTTTTATTTTTTATTTTAACTTTTATTCATTCTTTGTGTCTTTCACATCATACATCCCATCCCATTCATCTCCCCGTCCCCCTCATCCGCCTTCTGCCCTTGCAACCTCTCCCTCAAAATAAAATAAATTTTAAAAGAAGAAAAAAAAGGGAAGGAAAAATTAATATTGCCATGGAAGCTGTAGTGTGACACAGTGACTCATGCAGTGAGTCCCTTTAACCATGTATCTTTACTTGCAAAAAGTTTATAACAAAGTGTTCATTGCAAAGAGTCTGGTTGGAGGCCTCTAGTTTCTGCTACACTATAGATTCTTGGCCCTCCCTGGAACTCCTCTTGGATATCCTGCTGTGGCCCTGTGTCGTGGAGATCTTGCAGCTTTGGGTCTGCAGGACTGGTCCTTTTACGTGCTCCAGCAGGTCACAGATGGGGTGGATGTTGGGGTGATCCAACTCTTAACCTTGGTTCTGGGCCTTGGTAGCTGCTGAGTTGATCAGCTTGCCAGCTTTCCCATGTCCTCACTGCTGGGGTGAGCTTTCCTGCATTGCCTTGGCCAATTTACCCCTTGCAGTGATGAGCAAGGGGTGGGGCCAGCTCTCTTGCTTTCAAGTCCTCAGTGCCAGGACTAACTCTTCTTAAATGCAAGTATTTCCTTGCAGAGGAGGCTACCTAAATGGAAAGAGCATGAAACTTTGGAGATACTAGATTGGAGTGTTGCCGAATACTCTGAAATTCCCAGAGTGGGTGAGTGGGATGGGCTCATAGTGCAGCAACTGGGCAGAGGTGGCATGGGGACATACAGTACAGAGGAGCAGAGTCTGTTTCTGCAGCTAAATGGTATTGATTTCACTTTGTGCTCCAGGATGAGATTATGATTTCACTGGAAAATCAGACTATTAGATTTCCTAAGGAATTGACTTAGTAGCCACATAATCTCATTGGTCCTGATTAGAATCATGACCAGTACTTCTGTTAAAGTGTAAAAAAAAAAAATAAAAAAAGGAAGGAAGGGATAAAGAAAGAAAGAAAAGAAGGAAGGACGAGAGAAAGATAGAGAAAAAAGAAAGGAAAGCTTTCCTATTTTCTGGAAAGAAGCATTTAAAAACATAAACTGTCATTTGCTTTGCCTTGATATCATGTAGAATAGATCTTCTTGACAAAGGAGCTGAAAGATGGAGAGAGAAGAGGTCATACTAGCACAAACCCAGCCAAGATACATGTCCGTACACCAGCCAACATGATGAACAGCAACACTCTCTTACCAGAAATCCATCTTTCTATTGTTACAACAGAAAAAAAATCATTAGGACATGGAATCTCTTTCCAGTGAACAGGAACTTGGACAGTAAATAGGAAGCACGACTCTTTCTCTTCGGATGTACAGTTATGGGATCAGAACTCCTTTGTAATTAACGAGCCAGGGGGCTGCTGAGTTGCAGAGTCTGTTCTTGTCCACCTGCAGATAGACGCAGACCATTTGATTGTCACTTAGGTTTTGTTTTCCATATCCTTGTCACAAACTCAACAGTAATTTTTTGTTGTTTGTTTAGAGATGAGATCTCATGCAGCCCAGGTTGGCCTTGGACTTAATACACAGCCAAGGATGACCTTAAACTCCTGATCGTCCTCCTCCCACTTCCCAATGCTGGGATTCAGGCAAGTCCATCAGCACGTGGTTCATGAGAGAATCTTTTCACTGAATATAGAATTCTGAGTGGACAATTTTTTTCTTCCAAGAACAATAGAGGTAATTTTTTTCTTTACTATACTTATGTATTTATCCATTTTAACTTTTTATGTGCATGTGAGTATATGCCAGAGTGGTTGCAATGTATCCATATGTGTGCAGGAGCCTGAAGAGGCTAGAAGAGGGTATCAGAAGTTACAGGTGGTTGTGAACCCCATGTGGGTGCTGGGAACCAAACCCAGGTCCTCTGTAAAATCAGTAAGCATTCTTAAGTGCTGAGCCATCCCTCCAGCCTGTCTTAGATGGTTCATTAACTTCTGAAGGCCACAGTGTCATGTGATGGCCATATTGTCAGGCGAGAAGTCTGTGTGTATTTGGATACACATACAATGCATCATTTTTCTTAGGCTGTTTTTAAGAGCTTACTTTTTAGTAGCTGAAGTGTTTTGTATCCAAGTGTAGCTTCCTTTTTATATATCTTCAAACATCTTGTATATGCCTATACATTACATCCCAATAAATTCCAAATTTTTTGTTATCATATCTTAAATATTTTGTCTCCATACTCTCTCTCTAACTGCATGTAAGTTCACACCTTCTGTTGTTATCCCACCAATTTAATGATGCTTTGGAATCTTAAAAAAAACCTTGTCTACTAGATCAGATAATTTCTAGTGATTCCTCCTGTTTGTCTTTTCATTTTATTTTGATTGCTATTTAAATTGTAAGTTCTTTTAAATCATGTTAATTTTCTGTTCAGCCTCGAGTTTTTTATTTTCAATTTGCTTTTTAAAATTTTTATTATTTATTTATTTATTTGAGACAGGGTTTCTCTGTAACTTTGGAGCCTGTCCTAGAACTTACTCTGTAGACCAGGCTGTCTTCGAACTCACAGAGATCCACCTGTTTCTGCCTCCCAAATACTGGTATTAAAGGCGTGCATGCCTGGCTCAAATTTGCTTTTTAAAATTTTTTTCCAGGAATTTGTTTTTGAACTAAGCATGGCAGTTCATACCTGTAGCCCTAGTACTTGGGCAGTTATGGCAGAAGTGTTGTGTGTTGGAGGCAGCCTGGGCTAAAGAGTAAACTTCAAAATACCTGGTTACAGGGTGAGACCCTGACTTAAAAAGCCACAAAAACATCCTTTTAATTTTATTTTATGATTTCTATATTTTACTAAGATTCTTTTATGTTTTCATTAATAGAAACGCATTTTCTTATATGAGCAGAGTCTGAAAATTTGTGTCTACTGGGTGTGTGGATAGATAATAAAGCATTGTTTAATATATATAAGGCTCTGGGTTTTATTCTTTTTTGTTTGTTTGTTTATTTTTGTTTTTTTGAGGCAGGGTTTTTCTGTAGCTTTGGAGCCTGTCCTGGAACTCAATCTGTAGACCAGATTTGGTCTTAAACCCACAGAGATCCACCTGCCTCTGCCTCCTGACTGCTGGGATTAAAGGTGTGTGTCACCACCACCTGGCTCTGGGGTTTGATTCTTATGCACTACAGATAGAGATGTAGATAGATAGATGGATGGATAGATAGATATGTAGATAATATATAGACAAACAGACACACAGATCTATGCCTATTAATTTCCTCATTTGGATTACTTGGGAGTTGATCTTGTTTACTGGTCTTGACTCTTGAAATAGCCACATTTTCTGAGTTTTTATTAAACCTAGAGTTTGAGCAATTGTGGTTATATCCTGGGTGCTGTTGAATGTTATACAATTAAGAGTCTAGATTCTATTTTTTACAAGGCTTTTTTTTAAGCCAAGAAATTAACATTGTCAAGGTGGATCTGTGAGCCCTCTATAGCCACAGCTCAGATGTCCATTCCTTCTACTCCTTAGCTGAGATATTCTAGCTGGCCCGCTTCATGCACAGGGCAGTGATTTGGTTAGCTTATAAACACAGTTCAGGCATCTCCCTTCCTGGATCTCCTCTTAAACTCCTTAGGCACTTTCCAGGGTCTGTTTCTGTTCTGAACTTTATTCTGTTTGCTCAGGTAGAAAAAACTGTGCCCTATTAGTTTCAGCCACATGGTATGGAACTGATTGCATGCCACCTTCAAACTAAAACCTGGAGTTGTGAGAAACTCACTTGCTGTGGCCTTTAGATTTAGGTTCTTCTAGAATGTGTACGTTTTGTGTTCACTTTGGATTACTTCATGTCATTGCATTTACTTGCTTGCATTTTTATTGTTGTATTTTAGAGCTTGTAAAAAATATAGCTTCTAGCTAAGCAGTGGTGGCTCATGCCTTTACTCCCAACACTTGGGAGGCTGAGGCAGGTGTATCTCTGAGTTTGAGGCCAGCCTGGTCTACAGAACTAGTTCCAGGACAGCTAGGGCACAGATGAAACAGAGAACAGAGAAACCCTGCCTTGAACCCACCACCCCTCCCCACCAAAGAAAAGAAAATAAAAAATAAAAGAAATGGGTCTTATTTGAGAAAGGGTTAGGCCTAGTAAGATCTTGCATTGTCATCAGAGGCTTTCCCAGAAGATATCTAGGTGCAACTGAGCCTGCCTTCCCCAATTGGAACCTGATTATCACATTGGCTTTTCTTATTCTTTGTTTCACTTCCTCACCCAGGCTTCCTTAAGATTTATTTTATTTATGTTTATGTGCTTGTCTGTGCGTTGTTATGATACCTGTGGCTGCAGGTACATCCTGGCCAGAAAAAGTCTATAGATGCTCTGTAGCTGGAGTTACAGGCAGTTGTGAACTATCTGACATGATGCTGAAAACTGAATTCAGGCCCTCTGAGCCACGTCTCCAGCCCCACTAAGCATACTTTCCAAACTACTTACATACATGTGAGACTTTGTCTCAGGGTTCACTTCTGTTTCCCCCTCCTCTTCTGCTTCCCCCTCCTCTTTCCCCACTAGTACTGAAGAATAAGCCCAGGACCTTGCACATGCTAAGCACGTGTTCTACCACTGAGCTACACTGTTGGCCTTCATGTTTTTCTCATGGCAGAGGCTCCAGGAATTAGGGAACTCTGGGAATCTTGGGGTGTCTCTAACAGCTTCTGTTTAGAAGTGACATGTAGTGACTATCCCGTGTGCAAAGTAGTGTATTCAAGACCAAAATTAATATATTTGTCCAAGGGAAGAAATGATTAATTGCAAATAGTGAAACAATCTGTAACAGCTGTACTCAAAGTTTTGTTCCTATGATACACGGGTTGCTATCTCTAACAACTGGAGAAAGGTATCATAAAGGAAACATAGCTAATCGAACCATATTCTTTTTCTTCTTCTGGTACTTAATGTTTGAACCTAGTGGCATGGACGCTAAACACTCTCCCACTAATTCCACCTTCAGCCCTAAGTTTTAAAATTCCAAAAGCAGAAAGGAGTATTTATTAAGTGGCTAAAGAAGAGTTCAGACAAGAGTTGTAGCTATTCAGAGACTATGAACACCAAGTCCAGGAGAGGGTTTTTTTTTTGTTGTTGTTGTTTTTTGTTTTTTACAAATGAGAGACTGCTTTGCTATGTACTCATCACTGTGAGTAAAGGCCATGGCCAAAAACAGCTTATGGGAGAAACAGTTTATTTTGGCTTATGGTTCCAGAGGGCAAGTCCATTAGTGTAGGGAGTCATGGCAGCAGGTGACCAAAGCAGAAAGCTCAGACATCTCACAAAGCAGGGAGAGTGGACTAGAAGTCTGGCAAGACTATGAGATCTCAAATGTCACTCCCAGTGATTGATATACTTCCTCCAGCAAACAGGACTACCAACCAGGGACCAAGACTTCAAACACCTCAGCCTGTGGGAGCCATTTCCCATCCAGACCACAGTGCATTGTGTTGAGAGACAAAGAGGATTTAGGTAAACCGTAAGCAGTGCCAAGGTGAAAAAGGACTAATCTGGCTCTGTCATTGGGGTGCCTTGGGAGGAGGGACACTGGAGGCTGCTTGGAGAACGTGATGTCAAGCAGGACACAAAGATTTCAGTTAGGTAGGGTGCTACACTCTGGCATACCTAGGACTCAGGAGTTTCTTAGGTTTGAGGCCAGCCTGGGCTACATCAAGAGTCCTTGCCTCAAAAAGAAAAAAACAATAACAACACAATAGACACCAAACAAACAAGCTTAAAAGGAATCCTGAGTGTGTTTACAAAGATTGTCCGGTCAGTCCTGAAGGAGGAGAGCCAGGCGGCAGCAGGGACTTCTCTGGCGCTGCACAAAGAAACCTTTCTCCTCTCTTCTAGGCTGTCCACTGGTTCTGTGAGACAAGGCTATGACAAATATGTGGTAAGCACGACAAATATTTCCTCAGTGCTTACTTGACTCCCACTTCTAGGGAAACAGAAAATGTCTTTCTAATTTTTTTCCCCCTGAATCTCCTATTTGACCAAATACAGCACATGCCTTGGTAGAAGACTGTACTTCCCACACAGAGGTATAATTAGGGCGGCGTTCTGAGATAGGTTAAATGCACGATGAAACCCTTCAAATGAGAGGCAGATATTCACACACTATCATGTTTTCTTTTGCTTCTGAGTTAACCAAGGAAAGATGCTTGAAAATAACTTGCTGCTGCAGACCTGAAAATAGAGAAACAATTTCTGTAATTTTTCCATCTTCGAAGTCTTTAGCAAACTGCAATGCCCAGGAGCTTCTGGAAGGCAGTGACAGTGGCCGTGGTAAGAGTTTCTACTCATTATTAATACCGTATTATTTCTCTGATTTGTTGTTGCCATTGGCTCATTAATGACCCCTGATAAGTAACGTATTATGTGAATGCTGTGCCACCTCGGATATGAAAATTGATTGCAGAGGTTTGAGTGAGATTATTTGATTTTTCAATTAGATTTATGGCTTGGCTGAAAGAAAAAGAAAAGATGTAACATGTACATTTATGAGCCCCCAAACCGTTCACCTCAGAATTGGGATTTCTTTTTATATCTTTTAGATTGTGATTATGACATAAGATTGCTTTGCTCCATACTGAACAAGTGGCTAGAATTAGAGCTAACAAGGCAGAAACCGTTTACAAATCCAGAGACTCGTATCTGGAATCCTGCATATGTTCTCAGCTGTTCTTCAGTGCTAGGCACTGTGTCAGATGCTCTGCTCTGGCACTTGCTGGGCAACCATGTAGAGCGGTTGCTGTCACTCCCTCGGTACAATGAGGGGACAGCCTATGCAAGCAGCAGGGAAGTGACGAAAGCCTCACAGCTAGTACTAGGTAAAGCTAGTGCTAAACCTAGGTGCCTTTGAATGGAAAGCCTAGTGCCAGACTTGTTAGTGCACACTTGTAATCCCATTGCTGGCGAGGCAGAGGCATGGGGGTGAGAAGTCAAGGTCAGCCTCAGCTACATAATGAATCTGAGCTTTGACTTCATGAGATCCTGTCTCACTACCTAGCCAACAACAACTTTGTTTCAACTTAGAACATTGTAAAAGAACCGAAATCCCACCACAGATCAGTTTTTCTCTTCTTTCATGCATGTTCTCCTTTAGATTTTGTCCATATGTATTGATAACTTATGTTTGGTTTTTACTACTTACCCTGCCTGCCTGGCCTGGAACTTGCTATATAGACCAGGCTGGTTGTGAACTTGTGAGGGTTCTCTTGTTTCTACTGCCTGAGGGCTGAGACTGCAGGTGTGAGTCACTATGCTCAACTTTGTGTTCTTTGCTTAAACATTTTTATAACTATATACTATTCCACTAAGTGGATCTATGATCACTCATTAAACCATTCCTATAATGTTTGAAAAATTCTGCACTTTAATTTTTGAGTTTTGTACGGTTTCTTCAGGATAGATTTCTAGAAAGTGCTGCATCAAGAGCAGAGAAATAAAAAATATAATGCTTTAGTTAACATTTTAAGTACAATTTAAGCAAAGCACATAAAAATGAAAAACGAATACATAATATTGTAGTTAGCATTTTAAGTACAATTTTAAGACTAACAGGAAACTCTATTTTAAGTATTACAATGTTGGAATGCTCTTGTGTTGGGGTTTTCAATACTGTTCTTGAGCTCAACCACACCCTGGATTCACAGAACTCAGCAAAGTTGTTCTACACATGGTTATGGTTTACGATAGTAAAGGGATGAGATAGAATCTGCAATAGGAGAAGGTATGGAGCTAAAGTCGGGAAGAAGGCTGGCACAAGATGGATGGTGCTGCCTTCTATGAGGTTGGAACCATGCCATTTCCCCCAACAAAGTGCGTACTGTGTGCCCACTATTGCGGAGCAAGGATGTGCTCTCAAGTCTCCGTGGCCAAAACATTTATTAGGATTCTCAGCCTTCCAAAAGTCAAACTAGAGAATGCTACAAAAGCTTGAGGCATACAACATTCTTACAAGACAGAGTAGTCCCATGACGAGGTCAAGAGCCAGCCCTTTTTATTGTGCAGGAATTAGGATGCCAAATCCTGCTCAATTAAGTCACTTGACTTCTAAGAAATTTAAAGCATAGAAAGAAATTAAGTCACTTGACTTCTAAGAAATTTTAGCGTACAAAATAATGGGTTTCATTTTTATATGTTCATACAAACACATCATTCTACTTTGTGCATATTCTGAGTTAAGTCTTTATTCAATACTGGTGTAGACTATTTTAAGAAACCAGATTTAAAAAAATGTGATTTCATCCAGCTGTGATGGCTCGCGTTTGTAATATAGATGCTGAGGAAGCTATGGCAGGAGGAAGGTCAACGCCAGCCTTCAATACATACTTCTAGAGCAGTCTGGACTACAGAGTGAGACCCTTACACAAAACCAGAACAAACCAAACCTTAAACATCATAATGTCACAGCGTTTGAAAAGCCTTGTAACATTAACCTGTTTTACTTTTACTTTTAAAAGTTTTTTGGACATAGGGTCTTACTGTGTATCTCTGACTGGCCTGAACTTGTTATATAGACCAGACTGGTCTTGAACTCAGAGATCTGCCTGCTTTTGCTGCTCAAGTTCTGGGATTAAAGCTGTGCACCACCATGCCCAGCCTCCGTTTTTTCCTTTTCACAGTGTGTATGATTGTGGCTTAGAGCAGACAGTATTGCTGGACCACACAGTGATGGATAAGACGCCTGACAATTAAGCATGGTGTTTTTACTAAAAGTATAGTGCAAGTGAATTATGTGTTTCCTGTTAAAGACATGCTTACTACTAAAATTTGCTGTATTTGTTCTTAGTTTCTTAGAATGTGGAAATATCTATCATCTGTAATGCATACAGACAACAAAACATCTATAACCCGTCATAAGAGCTTATTTGTTAAATTTGGGTGGGGCTCAGAAATTTGTATTTTAAATAAAATATCCATATGATTCTGATGTTAGTGACCCAAGAACCACATTTGAGAATTTGCACACTGATAACTGGTAACCTTCCTTCCAGGCTACATCACACTAATGTTCATAAAAGAAAGTCAGTTGGTGCGGGAAGTCCTTCTGTACATGTGTTGCTTTTAATGGTTAATGAATAAAGAAACTGCCTTGGCCTGTTGATAGGATAGAGTAGAACTAGGTGGGGGGGGCAGAGGGAAGTGTATTAAATGCTGGGA
Organism: Bramus lutescens; assembly: GCA_001685075.1. Taxonomy (NCBI): domain Eukaryota; kingdom Metazoa; phylum Chordata; class Mammalia; order Rodentia; family Cricetidae; genus Bramus; species Bramus lutescens. The sequence continues at coordinate 367,572 of LOEQ01002896.1, read as the reverse complement.
GAAAGAAGGCGGAGTCAGGAAAAGCCATGTAGCTCCTCCAGAGAGAGACCTACCCGGTAAGCCACAGCCACGTGGCAATACACAGATTAATGGAAATGGGCTAGTTTAGGATATAAGAGTTAGCCAGAAATACGCTTAAGCTATTGGCCAAACAGTATTGCAAATAATATGGTTTCTGTGCAATTATTTTGGGGTTGAGCAGCTGGGAATGAACAAGTGATTTCCTACTACAGTCAGTGGCCTTAATCTCCTGTCTGATGTCACTGGCTAGTTATTTCCTGACCCTCCACAAGGTAGCCCCAAGCACCTTTTCACTTACGATTCTCTATAGCAGTGGTTCTTAACTTTCTTAATACTGTGACCCTTTAGTATAGTTCCCCATGTTGTGCTGACCCCCAACCAAAAATTATTTTTGTCACTACTTCATAACTAATTTTGCTACTGTTATGAATCATAATATAAATGTCTGTGTCTTCTGATGGTCTTGGGCATCCCCTGTGAAAGGGTCATTTGACCCCCAAAGGGGTCTCAAAACACAGGTTGAGAGCAGCTACCCTATAGCCTTACCCAAACTGACCCTTTATACTTTTTTTTTTTATTAGTCTGTGTTTATAATTTTGGACCCCAACCACAGGCCTTTTTTCTTCTTGGTATTGTGGAACCAGCAATAAGACCAAACTGATTGCAAAGACGGTAACTCTCTGCCAAAAATAGGAGAAATAGGAGATGAATTTGTGAGTCAGCCTCTTGGTCCATTTGGGGCGTGTGTCTTGGAGTCACAGATTTCAGGTAAAAGAAATGAAGGGTAAGAGTCAGGCATGGTGGCACACACCTGTAGTCCTAGCACTAAGTAGACTGAAGAAGATCAGGAACTCAAAATCATCCTAGGTTGCAGTGAGTTCAAGCCCAGCCAGGGTGAGATGAGACCTCACTCAAACAGAAATTGGGGCATTGCCTATTTTTGCTCCTGTTACAGTTCTTTCTGGTTGTATCCATGGCGATGCTAGCTGTCATGGCACCTGGGCATGTGTCACTGAGCATGCAGCTGCATTATAATGAGGGTAGAGTTGGTCACTCTGGCAGCCCTCTTAGATGCAGCAGATTTCAGCCAACCTAACTGAAGTAGGATTTCTGGCTACAGATGTCCTATCTCCAAAGGTCAAGATGATCAGGGCAGGGGATGAATTCATCTGGGTCACCTCCGAGTGAGATAGCACTTCCCTTTATAATTTCTTCCTACTATAATCGTGGTCACCTAATGCTCTCATCTGTCTGTCCTACCCTTCCTTCTTTCTTGCAGGGGATCTGCTCCTCACTCATTCCATTGGAATAGCAGCAAGGTTGTTGTTAGCTCAGTGCTACACTGACTAGCTGAGCTCTGGGGCCTCCAGTGATCATGGCCTGGTCAAATATGGTGCTGTCGCCTCTAAGTCAGAAAGGGTTCATATGGTCTAATTTGCTTAATGGGTAATACTCCATGAGACTTCAATCTGAACACCAAAGAGGGCAGTAAGTCTCATGTTTTTCTGAGATTGTTGAATGGAAAAACATGATTCTATAGTTTGCCATGGTTGTGTTCATTCTGTAACATGGAGGAAATCTTTCCGTAGAAGAACACAGAGTTCCACATACAGTGAGAAGTAGAGGCACAATTTGAGGAGAACTAATAAAAATGCTCTGAGTTGACGCCAATGAGACATACCTCATCTTTCACCCCTGTTCTTCTCAGTTATATGAGTCAGCAAATCTTTGGCTTCTCCTTTTGCTCAGTGGATTTGTTGTTTAAAACAGTGCAAATAGGGGCCAGTGAGATGACTCCATGGATAAAGCCATAAAGCCTGAATATTAGAACTTAACCCCCAGGAACAACATTGTGGAAGGAGGGAACCCGTTCTGGAAACTTGTCCCTTCACCTCTGCATATACACCATAGGATATGTTTGCCTCTTTCATCACATAAATGAATGTAATATAGTTTTTTAAATAATGAAATGGCACAACCATTATTTTACCGTTTTGGAGTCAGGTAGGCAATTTGTGTCTCAGTGGTCAAAAACCAGGTATCAGCAGGGCCTCTCTGGAGGCTATAAGAAGATCAATTTCCTTGCTCATTTAGCTAGTTGGCAGAATTCTGCCCTTAGCTTTGAGAGCCTGCTCCTTCCGTTTTCATGATGAGCAAGTGTTCTGCCTGCGTTGCTCAGTCCTTTTTAGAGTGTATATTGAAGGTTGCAGATACTGCTCAGTGGTAGTGCACTTGCCTAGCATGTGCAAGGTGCTGGGGCTCTACCCATAGCACCGCAAAAATACAGTTTCCACTTGAAGTTGTCATGACTGAGTTCTACGTGCATCTTCTTATTTAGTGTGTCCTTGGTCTGTCTCAGATGAGAACTGAAAGCTCTTGTGAGGCTTTTTGGAGGATCCCAAGAAATAGATAGGTAGAGTAATGAAAAATAACAGTGGATTCTGTGTCTGTTGACTTTGGACAAAGCCATTAGCCTTTCAGTTTTTTGTCTGCAGAGTGTGAGTGCTGAGTTAGCAGATTCCAATGCCCTTACATTGTATTTGCTTCATTTTTCTAGTTTGTTGAGACGGTGTCTGCCTTTGTAGCCCTAGATGGCCTCAGACTTGTGGCAGTTCTACTTCCTATTGCTCCCCAGTGCTGCCATTCTTGGCTTTTTGCTTTTACATTTTAAAATGCAGTTCCCAACATGATGCTCTGATCACCACAGCAAAGACTCATGCCTCGTCATTTAAAAGTCATGATTTTGGTGTACTTCGCTCTTTGGCCTGCATAATCTTTCTGCTTTATAATATTTTTCCACAAATAAAGGTCCTTTTGTTCTTTTAAAATATTTTATTACTATTACTTTTATATTCTACGTATGTGTCTCTGTATCGGTTTGTACACCTGAGTGTGGTAACTGCAGAGGCAGAAGAGGGTGTTTGATCCAGAGACCTGCAGCCATAGGCAGTTGTAAGCCATCTGATGTGGGTGAGAGGAATATAACTCTGGTTCTCTGGAAGGACATCACGTGCTCCTAGCTGCTGAGCTGTCTTTCTAGCTGGTACTACTGTTCTTTAGCATGAAAGTTTTGCAGACTTTTATATCTATAGATACTTGAAAGATGAGTGCAAAGAACTCCTATCAATCTCTAAACTGCTATCATGACACACAATATAAATGTTATCATGGCAGGAATGACTGTGAAATCACAGAGGCAAACATATTACCAAGCCAGAACACATAGAAGATTTAACAAAGACAACACATGGCAAGTCAGAGACACAATCAGTGACTTCTCAGGAAGAGATGGGGGTGTAACATGAGGGGGCTGGCTTGTTGGGGTTTCTGTCCTGTCCGGTACCCCACAGCCGGCAAGCCCCAGAGAAAAAAATCACACAGAGATTTCTATAAGTTATAAAACTGATTGGCCCATTAGCTCAGGCTTTTTATTAGCTCTTNTATTAAAATACATGATTGACAGAATACAGACAATTCTCCTGCACCATGGGGGGGGGGTCACCTCTCAGAGAGGGACTGGGCATCTTTTATAACAGTTAGACTAGGTTCTTGATCTTATCTCACCAGCCAGACTGGGTGGGGTTCTTAGCTGGACGTGTAAGTGGGCTCTCACTGTCTCATGAAGCAGTACATTTTATCCAGCAGTCTTTCTTGAGAATGATCATTTGGGGTAAAAAGCCATAGGTCATTTGGAGTTCGGCGCTGGATGTTTGTAAAAGACATCACAGGTCACTGAGATCACATGAAGAGAGGACATTTCTACTTTTTTTTCTACAAATTTGCATAAATAAAACTTCTATGTTAGACAGTAGGTTAGGTTCTTATGGATGATCTTCTTCCTCACAATCAAAGCCTGTAAAGAACTATGTGGTAGTACTAGCACAAAAGCAGACCCATAGACCAGTGGAAGACAGGACTCAGAAGTAAATCCACATGATTACAGTTACCTAATCTTTGGGGGAAAAATGCAAAACAAACATTGGAATAAAGAGAGTTTCTTTAGCAAATGGCTGTGGGGAAACTGGATATGTATCATAGAGGAATGACACTAATTCATATGTCTCATTCCACAGAGAAACCATTCAAAATGGATCAAAAACCTTTCCTCCATTGAAATTGGGATAGAAGGACCACACAATCCAACTACAGGTTTCCTGGGCCCATTGAGGGATCCTAGAGGACTCTTGAGTCCTACCACAGAGATGCTTATGTATCACTGCTCACTGCTACACTATTCAGAGTAGCTAGGAAATGGAACCAGCCTAGATGTCTGTCAATACATAAGTGGACAAGGAAAATGTGCTGCATACACAATGGAACTTTATTCAGATGTAAAGAAAATTTAAATTGTGTAGAAGTGCTTGATGAGCAGTTTCCAGAAGATGATGGAGTCCACAAAGTTGTCCTCTGACCTCCACATGTGTGCCATGGCATGTACAGTATGCACATACACAGTACACACACACTAAGCTTAATAAAAATAAAATGAATGGCATTTCCAGGAAAATGGATACACCTGGAAATCATCATGGTAAGTGCAATAAACCAAGACTTAGAGTGGTAAATATTACATATTTCCTGTGAAGTGAGTGTCGTTTATGGTGTGTGTGTGTGTGTGTGTGTGTGTGTATGATAAAATTTGGAGTTGGCTGTGGAAGAAGAGGATGAATTTTTGTTTTGTTTGTTTGTGCTTTTGAAGGCAGAGACTTCTATTATTTGTCATGGTAGCTGGAGCTGAAAGGATGAAGGGTCTGTCCAGGACAATTAAAGTGCCCTCAGTGGATGTGGGCCATATTCCCAAGGAAGGATGTCTTCATAGTCCAGTGCAGAGCTGGTCCACCCATAGGAGCGCCTCATGCTGCAAGGGTGTGCAGCATGGGTAGAAAGTGGAATCCACATGGTAGCTGAACAAACTGAAAAAGGCTATGGAGAGGTTGGAGAAGCACACTGGACTCCTGGAGAAGTAGGCAGTGTTGTGGAAGCTGTGGAAGACGCTCCCATACTGAGCATTGGATAGACCTTGGTGATGCATCTCAGTTCTCATGGCTCCTTCATCCATAGCCAGCACCTGCCTGGACTCTGCATCCCGATATGTCTGCATACACTCTGCAGACCAGTGAGCACCTGCTGACATGTCAACGTGTGCATGTACTGTCCTTTGCTGATGATGTAGATCTTGAGCTCCAGCTCAGGGATGAAGGCTCCTGTGCATCAGCCATGCTGCTGCATGAGATCCACCAGGGCACTGTAGAGGTGGTCACCAAAGTAGACAAAGGACGTCAAACAGATTTCTCTGCTGATAGATCTCGCCCTTTTCCAGGCTAGTGATATGGTCCCAGTGAGGGAATCCTCATTAACCTTTCAAAAAAGGTTTACCCTGGTCGGTGAAAAAGTTGGGCTTGTCATCCTGGAAAATGACTTTATGGAAGAGTTGGTGCCAATCAGGACCTGCCATGTGCCTCATTCCTTTGTCCATGATGCTGAAAGGATTGTTGGTGATGAGGAACAGCTGTTTTCCATGGCCACCAGGTGGCTCAGGACCACAAATATTTCAATCTGTCTCAGGATGTACTTCTCCATGTTTTGCTCAATCCACAGGTACAGGAGGCCTTTCACAGGCACATCCAGGTTGGCATCCATCATATCCTTATAGAGGTGTCCTTGCTCAAACTCCAGGCTGTGGCACAGGAAGTATCTGCCACACTGGGCAGCAGTGCCATCTCTAGTATTGAGATGAAGAGAAGATGTCTATTAACTGCCCTTGTCATAGAAGCAACTCATCTGATATAGTGGCATGTACTAGGTACACGAACATATAAGTCAGTCACTTCATTTTCTGGCACAGGCTGGAGTTCCCTGTAGGTTGATTCTAGTTGTACACAATGAAAAGCATCAATTTTCATCAGAGGACTTTTCTGAACATCATAGTGGAGGCCGCAATTGGCAGACTGCGGTCATAGTCATGCTTCCGAATTCCCTCAGGATACTTAAAGTGCTCTGTCAGGATGTCCCTGAGTGCCACTGAGGATCTTAGGGTGCAGCACACCCTTATGCTGGGTCAGTGTTTAGTCATACTCAAAACTATAGACTTCAGGGTCACTCAGGTTGATCTAATTGTTGGCATAGATGGTGGCTGGGTTTAGGAAGCTGCAAACCTCAAGGGGTAGGTCATCAGCTTCCGCATGTCCTGGGAACTAGCCCACAAGCACGCACTGAGTTTTCCAAGCAAGGTTCTACAGGTGCTGAACGCAGGGTTCTGGTGCATTTGGTTCTGGGCTCTGTAGGGGCTGGGAGGAGCAGCAGCCAGGACAGGAGGGTAAGGACAAGGTGATCTGAAATCTGCTATGGCCTCCACACAG
>LOEQ01002896.1:305433-327645 GCA_001685075.1 Bramus lutescens | reverse complement strand
AGATAGATAGATAGATAGATAGGTAGATAGATGATAGATAGATAGATGATAGATGATAGATAGATGATAGATAGTAGATAGATAGATGATAGATAGATAGATAATAGATAGATGATAAATAGATGATAGATAGATAGATAATAGATAGATAATAGATGATAAATAGATGATAGATAATAGATAGATGATAAATAGATGATAGATAGATAAATAGATAAATAGGTAGATAGATGATAGATAGATAGATGATAGATAGATAGATAATAGATAATAGATGATAGATAGTTCAATAGATAGATAGATAGATAAGAGGGAGAGAGAGAGAGAGAGAGAGAGAGAGAGAGAAGCCCTTTTTTGGCTTTGCAGATTCACTGCAGAGGCTTTAAGACCAAAATATAGGAACTTCAGGCAAGCATACTGAAGTACATTATTTTTTCCTTAAATGGTCAGTTTTACTCTTTCCCTAGTAAGAAAGAGAAAGGCTGTTGGCAGAGTACAACTGTCTCTGGTAGTAGCTGGGGCAGTTTGATTTTAGAGGTCAGGCATCCTTGCGGCAGAACTCAGGAGGAAAGTCAAACATGAATTGAGTCATTTTACTGTTAAACCTCTGATTGACAACGTGAGAAACTCTGGATGGAGAAATGAAGTAATGAGACTACTCTAGCACCCCATGCTCCCCATCCCTATGGCCTTGTTTAAGCCACAGTGACACCAAGGCTTGGGGTAGTTTTGTGTCGCTTTTCCTTTTTGGGAAATGGTGTCGGTGTGCAATACTGGGTGATTTATATGTTTCTGGGGCCGGTGAAAGACAAACCAGAGGATATTTTAAAGCTAGGACAGAATTTATCTCAAGTAATTTGCCTTTAATGGAGCCCTTAAGGTGAAGGATTTTTCTGGGTTGAGTTTCTTGCTTAAATGCACCTACCTTTGCTTTGTCTCAACATGGTGAAAATCATGCTTCCTGCTTTGTGGCTGAGGACTTTAAATGTCTACGCTTAGGAATAGTTGGTCTTTCTTTTGTCGTCATTGTCCGCGTGCTCCTCCCAGGTACGACAAAGATATCATCTACCCCTTACTTTTGTAAAGAAAATCTATAGGAAAGCCATGAAATTAACATAGGAGGACTGGTTAAATGCATTCTTTAAAAAAGTAATTTTCTAAGATCTGACACCAGAAGATGATTTGATTGAAAGCAGTAGATTGCTGACGTCACCAACAAATCAGGTTATGGCTAACTTATCTTGTGTATCTGCAAGACTTTCACAAAAATAATTCCCCCCACAGACGCCCATGAGTCACAGGCAATACAGTAATAGGGATAAATTAACTTTCTTTTTCTTTAATATACTTATGTCTCAACTAACTCACTTTAGAGCTTTCTGCTTGGGCTGGAGCGCTACAGAACAACAGGAAAGGAAGAGGCATTGCTGAGTTCATAATGCTATTTCAGTGCGGCAGTAGAAGCACATGAGGAAATGACACCCAGGGCCTGCGTCTGGAGCCTGCAGTTACTGTGACGACAACACACACGAAAATGAAAACAAAGATGGCCTGCTCCCCAGCACAGCCAGCAGGTTCTGCCAGCCTCACAGTTTTCCTCATTATTCTATAAGTCTCGAAAAGTGACACCGGAGGTATTCAGGGCTCTCTGGGCTCCATTAGCTGTTTGGTAAGGGACCCACGCATGAAGAGCAGCCTGGTATTTGGATCATGTAAGCTTGGTGTTCACATGCTGTCTCTTTAGGCATTGTCTGCTGGTTTGGGCACCACCAAACTGAATGCTTGATTTGCAGCCTGTTGCTTGTTCTGCTGGCTGTGTTTGTGGTGTTTACTTCTCAGGGGGTTCCCCAACCTTGTTAAGACACTCTGACCTTCAAAACTCTGCCCATTCAACAGATCATGACCCAGTATAACAAGAATTTACCAGGAACTGGGACACTTAAGCCCCAAGTCTTGATACATAATATAAAGATATCAATAGCTGTATGTATTTCCATTTACATACAATTGTGTGTAATATATGCAAATGATGTTAACAACAGCCAGTTTACACTCGAGTGCTTTGTGCTAGGCATTATGCCAAGCATATACTGTAAATGACTTTATTTTCTTCTCATAGCAACTCTGTGATGCCACCCTCAATTGGAGTTTGGACTCAGTGCCTCAACATGATCTACCACTTTTAGCCTTATCTCATAGATTAGGAAAATGAGATTTCTACATGCTAATTAATTTGTCCAGTGGCAAATAAAGAATCCAAAGTCAGAGAATTTGACCATTTTTATACCTTATTTTCAACCGTCTTTTTGAAATGCAGGTAGTGTCTCAAGGAGTAATCCCTGCCCCCAGGAGCTGAGTTGTGTTTAAGGGAGAGTATAGAATTCAACACTAAAGGGCTTCGCTGTGCCTGTGGATGCAGAAGGTTCACCAAAGGCAAAGAATAAACAGATTTAAAGGCCTTTCCCCAGGGTTCCTCAAAAGCCTCAATGGCCAGTAAAGTCTGACAACCCAGCAAGACGTAGAAGAGCTAGGGCGCAGAGTACAGTATCAAGTCTAGTGACTGATTGTTTTTCAAGACATTGTGGGTGAAGGGTGTCAACTGGCAGCAGGCTGTCCCATCAAAACCAAAGACAAAACAAAGTAGAACGGAGCAGAGCGGCTGCTGTAGTTTACAGTTACCTGACAGTTTTCAACATTTTTCTTTTTGTGAGACAGGGTGTCACTATGTAGCCCAGGCTGGCCTTGAGCTAACGGCTCTCTTGACTCAATTTACTGAGTGCTGGGATTAAAGATATGACCACCATACCTACGTATGTACATGCGTACATACATATGTACAATCACACACATTATATATTTATATATATAATGTATATTATATGCACTGTATAGATGAGATTTGGCTACTGTGAAGCACTGCCAAGACATTTTGATGGATAGTCTTTTCATTCTTTTATCTCTTTAATACAAGAGTTACATGATGCTAAGTATCTGGATGTTCAGAAATGGGAAATTTTTAGTTTCTGTTCACCGGTTGGCATTTAACTCCTGGATTGCCTGAAGTAAAAGGAGAACAGTTTGAAAAGAGGAGCAATTTAATATAAAGGATATTTATTTTTATTATTTTATTTATGCATATATGTATACAACTGTATGCTAGTATGTTCGTTCATGTGACCTCATGTGCCCATGGGAGCCGAAGGTGTTGAAATCCCTGCAGCTGGAGTTACAGGCAGTTGTAAACAGCTCTATTTGAGTGCTGGGAACGGAATTCAGGTCCTTTGCAAGTGCAACAAATACTCCTAACCACTGAGTCTTCTTTCTGTGTCCCTAATAAAATTTTGATGGAGTATATAGTGCTTTGCTTTTTCTTATGCAAGAGTCAGTAAGTAGTGTGTTTTCCCAGCAAATCAAATAATTTCCCCAAAGAGAATGTCTCACATAGAATGAAGATGCATAGTAGAATTAATTTCTGCCTTCCGAGAAATTGTGTAGGTTGAAAGCAGTGTCTTGGTTAAGTATGTTAGCATAGCTGAGTGCCTCCTCCCAGTACTCTCTTCGCTGATGCACACGACTTGCACTGTGCCTTACAGGCAGCACGTCTTCCTGAGGCAAAGCTGTGGCTTCCTTTGTGGTATAGACCTGTTTAATACAGAGCAACGGGGGCAAAATCGTAGAGATAGCGATTGCTTTCATCAAGGCTTTCTGCTTCATTTGTAGATTCCCTTATAACGAATTCAGAATTCCCCCTTAGTCCTCTCCTGCCTTTAACTTAAAAGACCTAATATTGCCAAAGGAGGAGAATACTTAATCTTTTATCCTTTGGAGATAAAGGGCTTGACTGGGTGGCTTCCAGAAGCTTTTCCCTGTCAGTCAATTACCCTAATTTTCTTTTGGCAACAAAACTGAGTAATAATTTTCATACTGGTCTTTAGTGAATGTCTGTCTCTTAAGTGGAAGATATGAACGATTTATCATACTTACTTAAGAGTGACTGAGATTTCTGTAAGAGTTGCTAATTTTCTCAATACTTCTGTGCCTGGTCGGACAGCCAGTAGGAATGGGGTTTTGAGTTTTACACTGCCAGTGGTTTTGTAGACTGGGGCCATCTCTCCCAAGATACAGAGGAGCATGGGTACCTGTAGACTCACTTCAGGTGGGAACCATCACAGCCTCCAGTGGGGTGGGTATTAATGTTTTTGTATTACTTATGCTCTGTCCCTGTGAAGAAATACCTACAGAATCACCTTAAGAGAGGAGAGGTTTTCTTTGGTTCAGTTTCGGAAGGAGCAGTTCATCCTGGCCGTGAAGGCCTGGTGGCCACAGTGGCTTGGTCAGTGGCAGTGGGAGCTTATAACATGGTAGAGCAAACAGCTGAGCACTCAGTCTGGAAACCAAAAGTAGATACCACCTTCAGGGTCCAGCCTCAGCAAACCTCTCCTGCCAGTGAAGCCACAGCCCCAAAGGCTCCAGGCACCCAAGACAGGACTAGCACTACTACCTGGAGACCAAGTGTTCATGTAGGCCATTTTGCACCCCAGTGGTAACAGGACTCTATGAATCTAAGTCTCTTGGGAGTACTTTAAGAAGTAAGTGCCTAGACTATGGCCCCAGAGGTTCTAATTCAAATTGATCTGTATGGAGGCTTTCATGTGACTATAATTTGTGTTCCTGTGTTAGAACCAGTTATCTAGAAGCATCTGAAGGAGAAGTCACTTGGCAGAAGCTTCCAAGTCTTCTCAAGGTCGAACTGGGCTGGGAACAGAGCTTACTTACCCAGGGCTTGTTAGTAGGCACGTCCCATACCTCCTAGTGGCTGCATTTCTGTCTTAGGTGTACTGACCCCAGTATCATATCTTGATTTAGCTTTTAGGGTCTGGATTCGAGATCAGTGACAGCTTCCTGGTTCATTTTTGTGATCGCATCTCAGTTCTATAGAAGTGGCATAGAGGTAGGCTAGATTCAGAGCAAGGACCAGAACTCAAAGCCTTCAAGTCCTAGTGTATTCCTCTCTATCACACATGTCTAGGAAACATTCTAGCAGCTAGCGATTATTGACGCCTTCTGTAAAGTAGGTGGATGAGATAGGTACTCACATACACTGATTCCACCCATAAGGAGGCTGAGGGGATTGCATCTGCCTCCCTCCCCAGAGCTAGCAGGTGGCGGGTCTGAAAGAAGTCCAGGCACTCCCCAGCCTGTGCTTGTCCACTCTTAATCCCTCTGCTATTTTGGAGCTTGCTCTGAGAGTATAAGGTGTAACCGCAGCTGCTCCCTGTTTCAGCATCAGAGTCTGGTGGCAGCTGGCTTCAGTGTGGTTTGCTCTCACGCCTGGGATTTTGCTTGACTAGGGATGAAGTCTGTGTCTTGCCTTCTTTTTTCCCAGCGAGTAATCTGGTTAGGGCATCCCCATTACCTTCAAGACTTCTCCCAGCGACTTTGCTCCTCAGATCCGGACTTTCCTTCTTTGGAGGTCTGTGCAATCTTTCATGTCTTTCTCATGGGAGTGTGTTCTCGTTACTTTGCCAGTTGTTCTAAGCACACATTTGAGTCTTGTGTAGGATCCTTGGCATTTCTGTGCCTCGTGAGTCTGGCTTGTTCCTTCCATTCTGCCTAGGAGTCCTCGGCCTGCGCTTCCATACCACTCCCCGGCTTCTCAGATGCGTCCACAACAACAGGAAGGGATTAATCAGTTCCCTTCTGTAACAGCAGGTGCATTGGGAGCAAGCCCTCTGCCATGTGGGACCCACAGGTCAGTGGGTCAATCCAGTCTGAAGAGCTTGTAAAATCAGCATTTCTAGGTAGTACATGTGGAACTAATTTGTAATGGATTCTGTAAGTTTCAAGTTCCACGGAGCAGACTTTTGAATACCTATAAGAAAATTTATAAATATTACCTGGCTAACTGAACCTTTCTTAAGATAAAAATCAACAACACACCTTATATCGTAAATTTCTCTAAACAAGAGAAACCAAATAGGAAGCGAGAGATTATTGTGATTATTTTATAACAAATAAATAAATGCTAAAATAGGCTCAATTATGAATTTTAAGACTGGTTTTAGAATCATCTACGAGTATTGAACAAGTGTTTGTTAAACAGAACTCTTTAAATATCATGAACTTGAGAAAGTATTCCCGATCAGTTTTTCTTATTGAAAGGCTCTGCCTCCTTACCCACCCCAAACCAGAAAGATAATAAAATAGCCAGTGACTCCGGGCCTTTCTCCTGCTTTTCACCCTAGTGATCACATTATTGCTTTTTCTAAACAGTGAACTAAAATCGACCAACACTCTGTGAGCAGCTTATGTTACGAGGTGAGTGAGGGTGGCCGTCTCTCTGATCACCAAGGTACAGATGCATTTCTGGTAGCCAGCTAGAATGCTATTTGGCATAACTTCATACCATAGCCCAAGCCTCAACCCAGGCCTAATGGCAACTGTTTGCTCCTCATCTTCTCACACAAGCTCGTGAAAACTCCCCACAACCAGGCTTCTCCTGTAGTCATTAGCTGGAATGGCTCTCATCCTCAGAAATCTATTTTGGAGTTCGGATTGTTCCACTCCCCTACAAGTGGTGAAGCAACAGCTGCCGTCTAATGAGTGTCCCCGCTGACAGTTCCAGCTGATGGATACCACCGAGTCCCCCCAACCATGTGCATGCTCCCTGGGTCGCTCCCTGAGGAGGAAATGCGGAGTGGACTTGCTTGATCTTGCCTTCTCTGCTACAGCTTATTTTTTTTCCCTGTTGCATCATTTCCTCCAGATTTTAACAATGCTGTAATGTACATCAGTGTTTCCAGCTTCCAGGGAAGAAAGTCCCAGGGCACACATGTGTTCCTGGTGATGCACTGTGGTGGCCTCTTACCAAGACGAGCACGTGGAACTCTGAGCTCAAACAGAAGACAGGACAAGGGTGGGGAGCATCCAGATGAAAGTGGCTTGTGGTTTCTCAGAAAGTGAAGAATTTTGTCCGTTTGAGAAACAAATTAGACAAAAAACAGAGCTCTTGTTTACTGCACAGTGCTAACGAAAGACTGCAATTGGATGCCTAGCTGGATTACACCTCATTTCAGTTTGTTTCTAGACATTTTCAGAGGAGTTGGATTTCTCTATATAGAGTGGCATCTCTATTACCATGTGAGATTTCAAAGGATTTGGGTTATGTGGAAACAAGTGACTGTAGAGGGGGGGGTCTGCTCCACCAGTTCCTGTGGAAGAATATGTTCTGGGGTTCAGTTAGACTCCTGTAGCCAGAAAGTAGGCTAGACTGACGCTGAGCTGGGAGCATGACAGATGGAACATGGAATCCCAATGGCATGGCGCTGGACAGCAAACAGTGATCTCATGTAGCGGCTGGCCTACGTGGGTCTGACGTGCTTATGGGTGGAGCGCAGTTCTGAGTTCTTAGAGCGTGTGGGAAAGCCTATCAGAAGGAGCAGGAAGGAGGGTTGGGCGGTGGGATTCAGGAGCAATGGAGCTGTGGAGGAGAGGCAATCCTGGAAACTGTGAAGTGCTGCAACTTGAAAGCAGCGTCAAAACAGCTGGGTGATACCAAGTCCAAGAACAGAATGGGAGGTCGTTGTGTTTCTTGCTTCATTCAGTAGGCATCTCACTCAGAAACACATATTTGCTAAGGCTCATGTGTGAGGCACCGTCTTCGTAGGCATCTCACTCAATATCATCAAAGGATGGCTTATTTTTAGGAGATAAAGGCCATCATGACAGGAAAGATATGGCAATAGATAATAAAGGCAAGGTGGCAGGAGCCAGAGTCTGGCTGTTCACTTTCATCTACTTCTAGGAAACTGAGTGTGGACAGGAAGTGAGGCTAAAGGTCTATCCCCGTGACTACTTCCGTGAGGATCCACCACCCAAGTGTTCTACAACCTTCCCAAACAGCACTGCCAGAACAACCATGTGTTTAAACAAGTAACCCTAAGAGGACATTTAGTACTCAAAGCACGACAGGAACCAAGGTTGAGATGCTTTATTAATATTGTGTCATCTGTACTGTCTCACAGGGGTACAAGTGAAAACAACCCAACCTCAATACCATGTAACCAGTAAGCAGTTGGTGTTGTGGGAGCCTAGAAGCAGGACCACTTACAAGTTTGGGGATGCCAAGTGATATATGTGGTAAATTGATTCTTGCTGTGGTAAAGTAGGAATGGTAAAGCCAAAAGGTAAATAGGGCTGGCCAAAGAAGAACCCAGGAAACACAGCAGAAATGAACATGATTGAAAGGTGCCCAGAGTTGTTGGGACAAGCTCATGTAGCTTAACCAGGGGGGCTGGGAAGTCACACTCTTTCCCCTATGTGATAATTTTAATGTCTTAGAAATATCATGAAGAGAATCCACTATAGACACATTTTTCATCACACTTCAAATGGTAGTAAACTTAACGAGCCCAGAAAATAAGCATTTGTGAACTGAAAAATTCCTGATCCATACCACTCACACTGCTAGCACTCTTCCAGAACGGTGAGAGCACTCACTGTGTTTGAGAAGGGTGGCGAAGGCATTCTACCAAAGTATTTGCTTTTGGCCTTTTACAAGTTTGTGCACTTGAACAAAATACTCAGACGTATCGGATCCACCAAGCACCTCACTGCTGTTGAGGCCATGAACTCTAGTACCAGCCGAGAAGGTTTTAAAGCACAAGTTAAAAATGTTGCCTTGCCATATATTAAAATAAAACTCAAGGAGCTGGAGAGATGGCTCAGGGAGGAAGCTTCCTGCTCTTGCAGAGGACTCTAGTTTCCAGCACTCTCTTCTTTGGGCGGCTTACAACTGCCTGTAACTCCAGTGCCAGGGGAGTACTCCCTCTTCCGGCCTCTGTGAGCACCTGAATGCTTGTATACACAAAGATATACACATAAATAAATAATAAAGCTTTTTTAAAAAATTGAAGCCACACAAGTTAAAACATTTTCATACCAGTATCAAGATCATTTGAGAAGGCTAAGGAAAAACTCAGACCCAAAACCAGGGCTGTGAGTTGGCCCACCCCCACATCCACCCCATCTATGGTCTGCTGGAGCAAGTGAAAGGACCGGTCCTGCAGACCCAAAGGTGCAGGACCTCCCTGACAAGGACAACAGCCGGATAACCAAGAGGAATCCCAGTGAGGGCCCAGTATCCAGGGTATAGCAAAAGCCAGAGGTCTCAGAACCAGACCAATGACTCATAGCAATGAACACTTATAGCTAAAAATGTATAGACTAAAGTGTGCACAGTGTGACTGACTCATGGTGAGATTTTTTTTCTTTTTTCTTTCTTTCTGGTTTTGTTTGTTTTGCTTTTCGTTTTTCTTTTTAAATTTTATTCTGAGGGGGGAGGGTTGCAAGGGCAGAGGACTGATGTGAAAATGATAGGGAGATGAATGGGATTAGGATGCGTGATGTGAAATCCACAGAGAATCAATTAAAAGTTAAAAAAGGAAACACTTTCATAGTGGTATCAAAATCAGTTTACATCGCATGAGGAGACTAAGGAAAAATTACAGAAAGTAAAAGTCAGAACAAAACAACCCCCTCACAGCTTGCCATATAAAAATTTAGTGTTGGAACATAACAAACCTCTAGTGGCATTGTCATTTAACCAACAGCGTTGAAATGACTCTGGAGAAGTGAAATTAAATTTCTATGTCAGACTCAAATACATATTAAATAGATCAAAAAATTAAGTTAGAAAAAAATACAACCAGAATTTAAAATTCTCAAATATGTACATAAAAGTAGATAGATTGTTTTTGGGGAACCGTCCTAATCTAGATTTTAAAACAAACAAACAAGAAACACTCCAGGAAGTTGGGCCAGTGAGATAGCTCAATGGGAAAGGAGCTCGCTGCCAAACCTACTGAACTGAGTTGGATCCCTGGGGCCCACACGGTTGAAGAGAGAACCTACTCCTGCACGTTGTCCTCTGACCTCCAATGCACTCTGACACCCATGCATGCCCCAGTGCCACCCCCAACGTAAATAAGTATCAGACAAAAAGGTTTAGAAACCCAGTGAAACAACATAGTCAAATAAATTTGACTCTATTAAAATTGAGGAAAATTCTTAATAGATAGATAGATAGATAGATAGATAGATAGATAGATAGATAAATAAACAAACAAACACCGCATCTATCAGCAACAGAGTAAGACATGGATGCAGATAGATGCTGTAAACCCAATGCTTTGGGAGATTGCAGCAGGAGGATCAGGACTTCAAGGCCAGTTCAAGGCCAGTTCAAGGCCAGTTCAAGGCCAGCTACTTGCAAACCTGTCTCACCCAAGACAAACAAAACAGAAATAACACCAACCTTCATGAGTTCAAATTTGAATAGCAATTTGTGATTTAGTAATCAAGATCGATATCTTTAAAATAGGAAGCTCTTTTAAAAGTAAATAAAGGAAACACCGTAATAGAGAAATGTATAAATGGCATAAATAATTCTAACAAACTTGTGGAAGATTGTTTAACCTTACTGGGAGTTGAAACTTCAAGTTAAAAGGATTTGACATGATTTCAGCCAGCATATTAACAAAAGACTCAAAAATTCCGACATTAGTGTAGTAAGGGCAATAGGAAAGGCATGCTATATATTGCTGGTGGGAAATGTGACAGGAACAGGCTTCCTGAAAGGCAGTTTAACAATATGTGACAAAATGCTTATAATCAGAAGAAAAATAAGCATATTTCTTATCTGAAAAAATAGGAGAGTCCGCACACATGTGATGCTTCTGAGAGCACATTGTTTTCTTTTCCTCCTATTGTTTTCAAATCTTACGTCGACTCCGAAAAATTTGGCAGACCTAAAGACTCTTATTTTTTAAAAAAGGCAGCATACTTCTCAGTTGCTTGGTAGATTTCCTAGGAAGGAGCTCTCTGAACTGGAGTTTTGAAGCAGGCTTCACAGCCCATCCTATGTAATCACTGAACTGGCCAGGACATCTTGGTGGTATCTTGTTTCCTGAGGAATATTATTGTCCAAACATAAACTAATAGCTCACTTTATACAGTGTTATCAAGAGTGGATGTGCCCCATAAGGGGAGTCCCCTCCATAAGGGAGGTGCATGATTCCCAGATGCTTGATAGTTAGTGGACTGGTATGGAGCAGGGATGTGAGGGGAAACTCCCTTGAGACCTGTGAGCTCATATTCCTCTTTCCTGGGCGTGGGATGGGAGGCAGTCCTGCTTTGAGAGAAGCCTCTCCTGTTGCTAGGCACTTTGTGAAGACAAGCCTGCCATTTGCATCATCTTTGTTTGCTGTTTGGTTCTGGGGCTGAGGTCAGCAATGCTGTGCTTGCCTTGTCTTTCCAGATGTAGTGACGGTACAATTTATACTTGTTTATTGTTATGTGTGCATGCCTGGTGTGTGTGTGTGTGTGTGTGTGTGTGTGTGTGTGTTTGTCTGCAGATGGAGATCCAAGGACAACTTTGTGGAGTTGGTTGTCTCCTTCTACCTTCATGCAGATTCCATGGCTTGGCCTCGAATAGACAGGTATGAATGGCAAGTACCTCTACTCACCGAGCTGTCTTGCCAGCCTGAGATCATCTTACCTTTCTCATACCCTGTGAGGGCTGAGGCCAAGTATCACAGAGAATTCTGTTCACTAGAGTGGGAGTCTGAACAACGGTGATGGGCGCACTCCACTGCCACCTTCTCTCTGGTGACTGCTAGACAAAAACACAGCTGTGCTCGGTATGCGCCATTTTGCTTTCTCCGCTTTCAGACACTTAGTATCTCACACAGTGCCACCTGAAAAATGCTAACTAGAACACTTCAGAAATGAACAATTTATAAGTTTTAGAAGTTCAGTAGTATTCTGAGTGGTGTGACCTCTTGTGCCTCCCAGCTTTGTCATGCCTGGGATATGGATCACACTGGCTGTACACACCAGCCAGGTCATCATCAGTAGCCACCTCTGTTATAAGATCAATAGTCTAGAACATAGTGTTGTGTACAAGGAACTGCCATTTTACTAAGTAATGCTCCCAAAGCACGGGAGTAGTGAAGGGCAAAGGTAAGTCATGAAGTGCTTTCAGAAAGAGAGACAGACAGACAGGGAGACAGAGAGACGTGAGAGAGACAGATGGAGACAGAAAGAACAGGATGATATGACTTTATTATAATATATTGTTGTACTTATTACATCTTGTTATTAACTCATATTTGTATCTAATGTACATATTAAGCTTTATCATAAGCATACAAAGGACAGACAGCGTCTGGAGGGTTTGTGTGGTACGATCAGCAGTTTCAAGTATCTACTGTTGGAGTTATAGCCTGGCCCTTCCTTCTGCAGGAGTTGCTCCAGTTTAGGTAGCAATGATTCCATCCCTTCTCTTTAAATGGCCTAGCTCTAATATTCTCGCATCTGTGTTTTGTACTATCTCCTCTTGTATCCCTTATCTAGTCACATTGTGATGTGTGGGAATTGTTTTGCTGAGGCTGAGTTTCACTTATTTTTGTACTTCCTATGTAACTGGGATCCACTTGAATCCCTGGTCTCCCTCTGCTATGCTGCCCTCATGAATGTCACATCCAGGTCTGCATACAAGCCTTGCTTCCCTTCGCCATGTAAACTCCTCATGTGGGCTCCTCTGTCAGGGTTTTTAAGCACCTTCCTCTTTTCCAAGTCAGCTTCCTGTTGTCTCATTTAAAGTCAATTTGGAACATCCTTTACCATTAGTATATATAAAAATTGTGCAAATCAGGCCATGTTTTTACTTCTGTCTGGGTGCATTGACTATTCCTAGAATAACAATAATTTAGCTAGTGTATAAGGGAACAAGTTTCACGTTGACATCTATACAAATATATACCATTATACTTTGCTTATATTCACCTGTCACTGCCCTCCCCTGTCTTTCCTCCCTTTTTCTTCTGATCCTTTCCCTCCACCACAACATTTCTCCTGCTTTCATGCCCTATGTGTGTGTGTGGTAGTTAAACCTATATTCTACGTATAAGAAAAAACGTGCAGTGTTTTGTCATTCTGCCTTCCTGTTACCCTCCATCATCCTGCTTCTCACTTTAGACCCTTCCTCCCCATCTCATTGCCTCCCCCACTCTATTTTAATGTCATATACATATAAGTATTTGGATCTAGTTTCCACATGAAACATTCAGGATCTGTCTTCATGAGTCTGATCAATTACACTTAACATGGTCTCCACGTCCATCTATTTTTGCATAAATGATGTAATTTCATCACTCTCTGTGGATGAGTAAAATGTACACACACACACACACACACACACACACATTCTCTATTTTTCTCTTTATGAGCACCTACGCTGATTCTGTATCTTAGTTGTTATGAATAGTGCCTGAATAAACACTGATGTCGAAATATTTCTGTGCTATGCTGACTTACATTCCTTCAGATATTCCTGACTTATATACTCAGGGGAAGTAGAGATGAATTCTATGATAGCTTTGCTTTTAGTTTTCTGAACAGCTTTCATAGGGATATCCATAGTAGCTGCAGCAGTGTGGATTCCAATCAACAGTGAAGAAGTGATGTAGGATTTCCCTCTATATGCTGTGAATACCATTGGTTAATAAAGAAACTGGCTTGGCTTGATCGGGTAGAACAGAGCTATGCGGGAAAAACTAAACTGAATGCTGGGAGAAGGAAGGCGAAGTGAGAAGTCATGGAGCCACTGCCGGAGATAGACATGGTGGAACCTTGCCAGTAGGCTATGAGCCTCATGGTAATATATAAAATAATGGAAATGGATTAAATTAAGATGTAAGAGTTAGCCAATAAAAAGCTAAGCTAATGGGCCAAGCAGTGATTTAATTAATACAGTTTCTGTGTCTTTATTTCAGGAGCCTGGGTGGCCTTGAAACAAACAAGCAGCCCCCTACAACAAAGAAAGGGTCCTCTTTCCCCACATCCTCACCAGCATCTTTGTCATTTGTTTTCTTGATGGCAGCCATTCTGACTGGACTGAGATGGATTCTCAGTACATTTTTGCTATGCCTTTTCTCAATGGCTGAGAATGTTGAAAACTTTTTCAAATATTTACTGGACATTTCTTCTTTTGAAGTCTAACTTTTCAGTTTATTTGTTCATTTACTGATGTGATATTTTTAAATATTTGGATTTCTTTGTAGATTCTAGATCTATTACTACCCATCAGATGTATAATTTCAAGACTTCTCTCCTATTCCAGAGGCTGTCTCTTCACTGTCAATATCTTTTTTCTTTGCTTTGCAGAAGACTTTGAGTTTCATGCAATTCTGTTTGTTGATTGTTGGAATTATCTCCTAAGGTACTGGAGGTTTTTCTCAGATATGTCTATATTTTGAAGTGTTTTCCTCCTGGTGTTTTCAGAGTTGCCAGTCTTTCATTAAGGCCTTTGATCTATTTTGAGTTGATTTGGGTAGAGAGTAAGAGGTACTAGTCTAGTTTCATCCTTTTATTTGTAGATAACAGTTTTCTCAGCATCATTTGTTGAAGGATCTGTCTTTTCCCCAATGCATACATTCAGCTGCAATTGTGTGATTTGCTCCTGGGTCTTTTATTCTATTTCAGTGTCTATGGTTCATTATTATTGAAAGCATAAAATTGTTATGTCTGAGATATGTCTACTTACCTCCTCCTTCACTTGACCCTGGATTTGTTTGAGGTGATAATAAACAGAGTATTGAGTTCAACTGAAAACATTGACTGGGTCATATTTATATGACTGCAGCATTTTTATTATAGTAAAAAAGTATAGGTGAATATGTTTAATAAGAGGAAACAGCTAGCTGAACAATTTGTGTTGCTTTCAGTAATCCACATAACTGTCAACTCTATAGACAAATTTGACAAGAAATAAATATTTAATAAAACAATGTTAAATAAATAAGTGCTCTATAAAATGTTCTTTAAATTATTAATTTTTTATTTTGTCATGTGTGTGTGATGGGCATGAGTGCAGGAGGAGGTCAATGAACAACTTTTAGGAGTTGGTTTTTCCCTTCCATGGCCATGTGGGTTTCAAGTATAGTTACTTTCACAAGAATGTTTTTATTTTATTTGTTTAAAAAATTGTAAATCACAAATTCATTGGAAAGTTGCAAGTATACTTTTTCCTAAATGCTGTATGAATATGCTCATCAGTTCTTCAGGGTGGAGTATTTATCCCACAAACACTGGCATGCTTCTGTTTGCCACAGTTTAAACAAGGTTCCTACCTGACAGTGTCCTCTGTGCTGTGAAAGCCTCACCTCTTCTGGTTTCTGAATCTTCTGCGTCAAAATGATGTAAGTCATAATCTTGTGATAATGAGTTGCATCTCTTTAATTTCTTTCATTCTACAACATTTCCTTAGTCCTTCACTGATGTTTCTAAAGGTTACAGGTCACTTGTCTTGTAAATGACCTTCATTCAGGATCTTTTCTAATGGTTCTTTGCGATTAGACTTAGTTTTTCATCTTTGGCAAAGCATTTGTCTTTTTTTTTAAATGCCAAAAACTCCTCTTTGATTCTAGAAATATAACTTTTTGGTATAAGAAGGCCACGTACATGGTTTAGATTTCTGTGAGATTCCATCCTTTATAATGTTAAGACTTTTTTTTTTTTTAAACCTTGACTCAACATGTTATTAGGCATAAACTGTGGTAGAAAGTCATATTGCTGACTGTTATGATGTTGTCCTTTAGGGCTTCATAATCTCAACACAACTGACTTTTGGACTACATGACTATCTGCTGTAGAGGTCTGTCCTGGGCACCATGGATGTTTATCAACAACTTTTACTTGCATCCACTAGGCACAAGTACACTCACACCTGACTTGTGATAACCAACTGTGGCTTTAGATATTGCCTAATGTCTCCTGAGGGATAGGATTGTTGTCAGAGTTTCTGTCCAGCCCAGTTCCCGCAATTGTTAAGTACCAAAGAAATCACACAGAGGTCTATGTTAGTTGTAAACTGACTGGCCCATTAGCTCAGGCTTCTTATTAATTCTTGTAACTTATATTAGCCCATTATTCTTGTCTATGTTAGCCACGTGGCTCTGTACCTTATTTGGCGAGGCAGTCGCATCTTGCTTCTTCTGTGTCTGGGTCAGGACTGCAGACTAGGACTTCCTTCTTCTCAGAATTCTCCTGTTCTCATTGACCCACCTCTACTTCCTGTATGGTTGTCCCACCTATACTTCCTGCCTGGCTACTGGCCAATCAGCATTTATTTAAAATATAATTGACAGAATACAGATCATTGTCCCATACCATAGGATTACTCATGGCTGAGAACTGCTGCATAACTCACTTGATTCTATGGCCTGAATCCTGTTGGCCCTTAAGTCTTTTAGTAAACAGAAAGAATAGTTGAGACAAACTTTTTTCTTTTAAAAATAAAGTGGCTTTCAAGAGAAGCTGTCAATTTTTCATTCAACACAGAGTCATGAACTCAGCTCTTCCATTTAAAATTTTAGAGTCAGTTTTTTTTATTAGTTTTTCATTATTGATGAAGTTTCCTTTTTTTCATACAAGTCTGTGATGTATTTAACAAATGTTATTTATTGGACACATATTTTAAGGACCTGCAGTATTCCTGTATTATAAATAGACACTTTGGCAATGTCAAAGCTGCGGTCCCTCCTCAGAGTTTATTTAGGAAGTCCAGCAGCAGCACAGGACCTTCTGCAGTTCAGGGAGTCTGAGAGTAGTCAGACTTGACCAGACCCAGACCTGACTGCCTGAGAAAGTATGTGCTCATCATGCCCCAGGCTTCCTTCCAGAATCTAGAAACCTTAATTAATGACATGGGAAAATGTTGAAGTAAGCAATGAGGAAAGAAAAATGTAGCTAAAAGACTTTAAATGTAGATATATGCTGTTTGTTGTACTCATCATGGTCTCTAGCTGGGTTTGGGAAGAAATAGAGTATGCTGCATGCTGTGTATTAGCTGTCTAATTTCTGTGGCCAATGCATGTGCTATGGATGAGCGCTGCTATGAGCTGATGCTTCCCAGTGCTCTAAATACTTCTTCTTAAATAAATCTATTCAGTCCATTAACCATAGCTCGTGTTTTCTCACTGGTTTGAACATGTCACAGCTAATGACCAATGGGCAATGAGAAATAAAAATAAGTCCATTCATGCATTATTCTCTGTTCTCACTTTAGACAAGTTAATTTTCCTTAAATTATCAGGTTCTATCTTAACCAGAGGCCATCTGTGGTTGTCAAGAATTAATGTTTGTATGTTTGACCTTCTGTCTTACCTTTCACAGTGAACACCAAACTCTACTAGCCTGGCAGCACAAAACACTGAATGTGCAAATCAAAATGTTGAAAAAGGACCAATTCTTAGATTGTAGGTTTGTTCTGCCATTTAATATGGTGTGAAGACTTTTCTTTTAATTAACCTGTGAATATACTTAAACTAAGAGGACATATTCTCTTTCCAGAGTAGTCAGATCAGAAATTAAATTAAAGGACACGTCTCCTGGGAGACTGGGTGGATGATTCACACGTCACCTGAAAAGCAGCCACAGAAGCAGGGCACCCAGGATACCTGTCATCTTTATGATCCGACTGTGGGCAAAGAAAGACAGGGCCAGTGTGTGCCTGCAACCCCTTCGGGTTCTCCAGCGCTGTGAATGAGGGGAAGAAATAGCTTAGATTGACAAAGACTGTTCTTCATTGACTTCAACTTGTCATTGTCGATTGACTAGACCAAGAAAACACCCTGGTACTTAGAAACACACACTGTGATAGTTTCCAATTGAGTCATGAAGGCTCTGACCAATCAGTGCATTGAACTCTTGATGGAGTCGTAGTATGATGGTGTGGTAATGTGACGCTCTGCCCGAGCACCATCTCACTTGTGAACTAGAATACATCATTTCTCCTTTCAGCTGTTCCTCTCAGGTCCTTATTCACAGCAATGGGGAAAGTAACCAGTATACTGCATCTTATCATCTTATTATAATTTCATTTTCTTATGTTTCACATCGATGGCATAACATGATTTATACATTAAATTTAAATTACCACTGTACTAGATGCAGCATATTAAACATTATAATTTGACAGACTACACAAGAGTATAGTATCTTTGAATATCTCTCCTTCTAATGTTCTCTTTCTTAGTCATTTCCCTAGAACTAGTCACCACTATCAATGTAATGAATATACTTCTGGACTTTTCCATAGTTACCCATAGGAACGATTGTGAGTGTGTGTGTGTGTGTTGTTGTTGTTTTCAATTGAATAACACAGGAGCAGGGAGTACAGCTCAGTTGATAGAATGCTTGCTTAGCAGGCAGGAAACCCTAGGTTTGGATTCCAGAACCACATGAAAACAGGTATGATTGCACATGCTTGTAATTCCGGTACTTGGCAAGTACGTGCAGGAGGATCAGAAGTTCAAGGTCATCCTCAGTTACATAGAAAGTTTGAAGCAAGACTGAGATACCTGAGAACCTGTCTCACAAAAATGACAACAAGACTGAGATCAATAAAAACAAAATAATGTATGTGTTATTGTACTTACCAATATCATGTATACAATTCTTCCTTCAGTACCAATAGGTTCACCTGAGTTTAGACAGTTGCAACCTGGTCTTCCATAGAAGGAATGCACAATTATTTCTTTAGTCATTCCTGTTTTTAGAAATACATAAGCTGTGTTTAATTTTTCAAAGTTACAAATATCATTGAAATAAGGATCCATGCACTTGACTCTTGGGGTGTATGATTAAATGGCTGGGATGGATATAAACAGAATTTCAAGGTGATGAGGGCTGCAGCTCAACCTCTAAGTGGCTTTACATGCTCCTCTGTTCTCTCCAGTTGTGTGTGAACATGCTTAGTGAATCTGAATTTCCCCGATCAAGATGAGGTTGAGCAGAAGTCTGCTTATATCTTGACTATTTTAAAAGGTTCTTCTGTGAACTGCTGGTTTATGTCATTGCCTGCTTCTTCCTCTGGTTTTCTCTGTTTAAATGACTTGATTCTAACCTTTTATTGCCATTTAGGTTAGAGTATCTTATGAAATCCCTTGGGTTAGTTTCCTTTCCATTACCCCAATGAAAGCAACTTAGGGGAGAAAGGGTTTATTCTGACCTACAGATCATGGGCCATGTAGTCCGTCATGACCAGGAAGGCATGGAGGCAGGGGCCTGAGGCTGGCTGGCACACTGCACTGGACTACAGGTTGAGATTCTGTCTCAAAGAACAATATAAAACAGCTAACAATTAAAACCAAACAAACAAACCTGAAAGACATTGTCACTGGGTATGGTAATTCATGCCTCTTATCCCAGAACCCAGGCAGCTCAAGACAATTTACAATTTCAAGACTAAGTCGAGCCAATCAGTTTGAGGTCAGCATGGGATACATAATGAGCTATTGTCTCTAAAAGGAAAGAAGAACAAGAAAAGGGGTCAAAAACATTGTAGTGGGACAAGGTCAGAAATAAAAGCAGCAGTTAGTTGGGGACTGGTGTGTTTGCAATATCCAGGCAGAAGATGGAGCTGGGTCTAAAATGAAAGCAATGCAAGCTGTTCGTATATGCAGTTCTGAGATCTGGGGGTATAAGGGTGAGGAAAAGGATGAAATCAGAGTCTCACATAGCAACCTGAAGGATGGAGTCACCGTTGACAGAATGGGCACTTTGTGGGAATAAGACCAGAGACTGCACATAACATGTTGAACTTGGAATGTCTGCTTAAACACAGAACCAAAGATGTTGAATAGATGGGTGCAGGTGCAATTACAGGCTGGTGAGAACCATCTAGGATGGAAACAGTGTTATCGACAGTGGGCAGATACATTCTCTGTTAATGAACTGCAAGTCTTTGTACACCTGAAGGTGAGATTTAGCTAGCTCTGAAGTGGGATTAGAAATACCATTTTGTTCTTAACAGGAACTAGGAGAAATATTCATAAATTTAGCTTTACAAATAGTTACAAAGTAGGTGTTAATTCTGACATTAAGAAAAAGCAGTTCTTCTTAAAGGGACAGATGCTTAGTATGAAGGATTTTTTCATTTTTCTTTTTCTTTTTACTTTTATTGATTCTTTGTGGATTTCATATCACGCATTCTGATCCCCCTTATGTTCCCATACCCCCACATCTGCTCTCTGCCCTTGAAACCTCCCCCCACAAACAATACCCAATTTTAAAGAGGAACAAAAAACCAAATAAAACAAAGAACCAAAGCAAAAATAAAAGCAAAACCCAAAACAACAACAACAACAAAGAAGAAACTGTTGTATAGCCCAGTGAGTCACACACATGCTAAGTGTTTGTTGCTATGAAGTCTGGTTCAAAGCCCCTGGCTTCTGCTACACCACTAGTAATGGGCTCTCACTGGGGCTCCTCTTGGATATCTTGTCATTGTCCTGTGTCATGGAGATCCTGCTGTTTTGAATTTGTAGGTTCATCCACTTCACATGTTCCAACAGTTCATAGATTGGGTGGATGTTGTAGTGGGCCAACTCATAGCCCTGGCTCTGGGCCTAGGGAGCAGTTGGGTTGGTCAGCTTGCTAGCTTTCCTTCATCATCACTGCCCGGATGAGCTCCTAACTCTGCCTTGGCTGACTCACCCAGTGCAGCTTACAGCAAGGAGCGGGGTCAGTTCTCCTGCTCTCCGGCCCTCAGGTCATATCGCCAGGGCCAGCTCTCCTGTGTTGCCCAGGCAATGTGCAGAGCCCTCTCTCCTGATTGCCATAGGACTTATACAGGAGAGCTGTAGCTTTCTTACCTGCTGGTGGTAATAGGTGTGAGGGAGTCATCTTTCCCTCACCCATACCACCACATGGCAGATGGGGGAGGTGGAGTCAATTCTCCTGTTCTCATGCCTTCAGGGATGTCTCACGGGTGTCCCTAACCACAGGGTCAGCTCTAGTGTGCTTCCCAGGTGACCTGCACACCTATGGTAAGAAGTGGAATCATTTTTCTTGAGTGTAGGAGGTGGGAGGTGAACTTTCCCCTGAGGGACAGGGCCAGATAATCTGCTGCAAGATCCAGCAAGTGGCAGGACCAGCCATCCTAGGGCCAGTGAAGGGTGGGGCTGGCTTAGCACAGCAAGGTTCCAGTGATCCTAGTGCTAACACCAGTCATGGATATCATCACAGACCCCAGTTGCAGCAGGGCCACAGACCCAGGCAGTGCTCTCGGTAGCAGCTCAGGCCCCTCAGATCAGCATGGCCTGGCAGCAGTATTACCCTCTGGACATCAGCATGGTCCTAGGTGGCTTTCCAGATCCCTGGCATTTACAGAGCCCTCGGTGGAAACTGGAGCCATGGATACCACCTGACCCCAGCCTCTGAAGGGCCATGGACCCAGACATGGTCCTCAGTAGCAATGCCCAGAAGTCTCCAGGGCTCCAGGTGGCAGCACTGGCTACCCACATCAGCATGGCCCCAGGTGTGGCATGGTTCTCACACACTGACATCATACCCATGTCAAAGGTGACCAACCAGACTCTGATCTTCTGCATGGCCCTCGGTGACAACAGGAGCCCTGGATATCAGCTCAGATCCTGGCTTCTGTAGGGCCACAGACCCAGTCATGGCCTTGTGCAGCAGTGCTGGCCTGGATGACACCATGGCCATTGGTGACAACACAGGCCTCTCAGATCAGAATGCCCTGGTGGCAGCATAGCTCTTTGACATCCTCACAGACTCAGGCTGTGACCCAGGCCTTGGGTATCTATGTGGCCTTCGATGGTAACATAGGCCATAAACATCAATATAGAACCTAGCTGTGGTAGGACCATGAACCTAGTCAAGGCCCTAGGCAGTAACCTGGGCCTAGATGTCACCATTTTCTCAGGTGGCAATGCAGGTTGTCGGGACTGGTGTGGCCCCTTCAGTAACATGGCTTTCAGATACCAACATGGCTCCAGGTGGCAGCCTAGACCCCTATAATGGTCTTCAATGGTCTCAGGAGCCATAGACATCAACACAGACCCTGGATGGCAGGATCATGGACCCAGACATGGCCTTTGGCCACAACCCTGGTTCAGACCATACCATGACCCCAGTACTGGTCACCCAAGACTGCCTGGCACCAGCAGCAGTACATCCCTCAGATACCAACATGGTCACAGGTTGTGGCCCAGATCCCAGGCATCCATGTGGGCCTTGACTGCAACATGGACCAGGGATATCAACACAGGCCTCAACTGCAGCAGGACCATGTTCCCAGACATGGACCTCAGCAGCAGCCCAGGCTGTCACCATG
Source organism: Bramus lutescens (assembly GCA_001685075.1). NCBI lineage: Eukaryota > Metazoa > Chordata > Mammalia > Rodentia > Cricetidae > Bramus > Bramus lutescens. The sequence continues at coordinate 305,444 of LOEQ01002896.1, read as the reverse complement.
GCTTCCAGTAG
>LOEQ01002896.1:286165-299210 GCA_001685075.1 Bramus lutescens | reverse complement strand
CCCGGATTCAGGAGCAGAATGTGTGCTTACCACGTGTGAGGGCTTGGGCTCAATCTCCAGTACCTTTCCCCACAAAACAGAGTAGAGATTAGTTGTTCTCAAAGGTCATTCTCGAACAAGATTTCTCAATTTTGTCTTTTTTTAAAAATATATATACTTTTGAGTACTATGGAGGAAGTTAAAATTATTGTGGATGACAAATGGGATTAAGGTGGGAATAACCTTTTTCTGGACATTTTGTGTCTTTTTAGAAAAAGTAATTTTTTGGTTTTGTTTGGGAGGATTTAGATTTGTGTGTGTGTGTGTGTGTGTGTATCTCTCTGTGTGGGGGGTGTTATTTAAACTAGTGAGTGCAGTTTATTTTCTGCTACTTACTGAGCTGAAGGCTCAGCAGGACTACAGGTAATCTCTCAGTGGAAATAACAACAATTATTACAAATAAAACAACAATTGCTAAACTCCAGCTTACAGGCTTGCAGAAGCAGAAAGCACTGACCTGACTCTGGAGATACTGTTTTGAGAGGACACCCTCAAGAGTCAGACCTCCTCAAGGTCTGGTTCCTTGTCTGCCATGTTATCTCCATGTAGGTAACCAGGGGTGGAAGTAAAGGTTGAGACTCTGTGAAAGTGTTGTGGGGAGCCCAGCTGAAGAAGACCAAGGGGGGCAGGAGCTTCAGACACGGGTCACAGAACCTGCAGGGTTGCGTGCTCACTGCTGGACAACGACTCTTCTAGGTTCCTGAGAAGGAGCCTGGCCCAGCAGCCTCGTGATTGGCAGCTGTGAGACAAGGGGTGTTATGGACAAAGACAATGGGCAGGGTAGTGTAGTGCAGGCTAGCCCTCAATAGCTTCTGCTCCAGATCCTGCATGTGTGGGATGAACTACAGCTCTTTCTTCAGCTTGAGTCTGCAGATAGGACCTTGGATGCATTGCTAAGGAACCTGTCATGCAATGTTCCTCTGGCTCTCTGCTCTCGTGGGTCTTGCAAACCCAGGACATAACCCTTTTGGCTGCAGCTCAGGTTTTGTGTTCCAAGAGAGGAGCATTTAAAGAAGTGTATGTGGGTTTGCCTGTGTGGTGGTGCATGCGTGCCTGTAATGTTAGTAGCACTCAAAGGCTGAAGGAGGAGGAGTGAAAATTTCAGGCCAACCTGGGCTACCTAGGTAGATTCCTGCCTCAAACAAGCAACCAGGGGTGTGTGTGTGTGTGTGTGTGTGTGTGTGTGTGTGTAAAATTGATGATCAAATAAAGACGATTTGCATTTATGTCTTGTATTGGGCCAACCTTTTTCAACTTGAACTCATCTCATTTTATCTATAATCTGGCAGTTTTTCCACTGACATTTCCCATCTTCATAAGAGCAGAGAATCTGAAGAAAGCATGAATGAGCACTAAGGATGTTGGAACTTATAAGACTGATAGATCGCTAGTCTGGAGCACATGTGCCCTACAAAACAGAAACATGCTTTATCATGGCTTCCAGTAAAAGTTTGTTTTAGGTTTTGGTTTTTGTTTGTTGTTTTTTTTTATGTTAAACGTAATGAATTGAAACTCTTTTTTTCCATAATAGCTTTTTAAAATTTTATTTTATTGATTTTTGTTATGTTCTACATTTTTCTCTGCTCCTCTCCCTGCCTCTCCCCTCCCCTTTAACCCTCTCCCAAGATCCCCATGCTCCCAGTTTACTCAGGAGATCTTTGTTTGTTGTTTTTTACCATACCACTTGCCATAATTTTAGAGTACTTCCCTATTTCTAGATATCTTGTTTTCTGTGTCTAGATCAAGAGGCCATCTTGAGCAGCTGACCTCCGCCATCCAGTTTTGAATAAGTCCATTGTATGCTGTTAGCACCGCGAGGACTCACGCCATGGCCTGTTTCTCAGAATAGATCCCTGCTGTAGTCAACCTGTTTTGACCTCTGTGGCTGTTCAGTCATTAGTAGTTGATATAAGTTGAAAAGCGAATGTGTCAAAATGGGGAAGCTTTGAATGAAAGTCTAAAATGTGAAACTGGTTCTGGCAGGCAAAGGAGAGCCTTCTGAGCTTTTTGAGCAAGGGACTTCATGCTCTTGAGAAAAAACAAGCTGTTCTTCGGCTGTTCCCCACACTGGCAAGATGTAGGTGTGAGACTCGAGAATTGTAACAGCAACTGCCATTAAAATCTTTTTGATTTACAATTTACAAAGCATTTCTGCCTGTGTTTTCTAATTTGATTGCCTACAACTGCATTATCAATTGCATAACATTTTTCTTTATTTTCCTTCTCAAATAGCACTAAGTCTTAGACATTGCAGAAAGATGAGCTTTGGGTGTATTTCCCATTATGAAACAAACAAAACCTTTTACAGTTGGATTATTTTCTCCTCAAGGTGCAATGTCATCAGGGGGCCTGGAAACTGTTTGATTTATGGGCAAAGAAGAGCCTCGTGTCCTTGGCAGAGAGGGATGTGTAAACCTGGGCTCCCCTCTGTCTGGGATCCAGCTTGGAAGTCTTTTACCTCCTCAGATGAATGCGGCACTGTACACACACTGAAAGAGTTGGCTGTCGTTTCAGCTTGGCATTGTCCCCGCTACAATCTCCTCAAAGTCCATTTGTGCTGCTCCAGGGTCGCTCTTTGACCACTCTGCTCCTTCCGTCCTCTGAAGGCCAGCTCCCTTTTCTGTTGCTCCCGCCTCCCAGGTACTGTTTCTGGTCACTGCGGGATCTGAACTGTGTACTTGGAAGAAGTTGCATATTTGGGGCGTTATGAGGTAATATACAAATATTCTCCTTCGCCCTCAAACCAATGTCTGACTTAGGTTAGGACAAAGTTGAGAGTAAATTAGTTGATTCAACAAAAATACAAGGAATAACTGGCCTTAAACTCTCTATGTAGACCAGGCTGGCCTCAAACTCACAAAGACCCGTCTGTCTCTGTTCCCAAGTTCTGGGATTAATGGCCTGTGCTATCACACCCTGTGAAATCCTTTTTAATTCACAGAAATGTGTGCATTTTAACCTAGAGTAAAAGTTTCTAAACCTGGTATCATGCTACTATGAAGGAAATTCCAGATTCCATGATTATTTCTAGGGAGTTATAAATACTTGACTTCAGCATTTAAGTTGAAAATTGGGAGTAAGTCTCAGAATTTCTGCCACAGTCAGATAACTATTATTTTTCAAACTTTTTTGGCACACTATTTTACCCATTTTGAGTTTAATCAACTAGACTTACCAGGCTCACAGAGGAATTTAATTTAATTTACCTTGTTGCTGGGAGTTGAACTCCATGTCTCTTGTACGCTAACCACACATTGTAACATTGTTACCTTTTCCCCTCATGTTAGAAAAGAACCCAGACCCTTGTACATGCAGGCAGGCACTCCATCCCTGAGCTGTATCCCTGTCCCCACACTTATTTAAACTATTAATTTATGCCCGTTTATTTATTTATTGTGATAGGGGCCACACACGTGGAGGACAGGGACAGCTTAGAGGAGCTGGTTCTCTCCTTCTGCCAGGTGGATTCTGGCATCAAAGTCAGGTCTGTAGGTCAAGTGGCCTTACCCACTAAGTGATCTTGGTGAGATAAACGATCTATTTGTTACCTCATTTATACTGTGCAAGCCCACAGTTGTGCCTCATTCTAAAAGAATTGATAACAGAAATGCCAAGCGTGTCTTGCATGCAGAAACGCTGATCTGTTAGTGGTTGAAATGATGCTGAGCAGGAATCTGAGGATGCCTTGGACTTGGCAGCTGAAGGAAGTCATACCAATTGGTGTTTTAGGAGGAGAAAATTCATACTGTATATTCAAAGTCCAGGTTCATGGAAATTTAGCCTCTCTGAAAGGTGAGTTATGAATAGGTATTTCAAAGTGACTTAGTGTCTGGAATGCTGTCTTGAAATAGAATTACCATTGTTTTCTCTCAGATGTGTGGAGGGCAGTACACTGTTTGCAAAGAATGGATCTCTGCAGCAATGTTGATGACACCTTATGCTTCCTTCCTCTGTTTGAAAAACGCCAGGGGAGTTGTGAGAGAATTCTATATTTCATATATTGACTCTTGGTTTGTTTTTTTAAGGGCATAGTCTTCAAAGACTAGGAGAGGCAGAATGGTTTGTTTAGGCTTAAAGATACGGTCTTTTCAGATGGAGCCGCAGCTGGGTCTTCCAGTGAGGACACTATAGAGAGGGCAGCTGAAAAGCAGCGGTCATTTCAGTTTCCCGGGTTACACTGGTGCCCAGGACACAGACAGAACCATAGCTCTTCCTGCCCTCACCATCAATCTTCAGAGTCAATTGGATAGCTAGCCGCTGTCTTTTGTCACATCCTGTGGTGTTCAAAACCATCTCAGCTTGGAAAGTAAGTCTCATGTGTATAAATACACTAGGGAACAGTGCTATCTCTCCTCACCAGATGCCCCAGGCATTTTAGGTGACCTTGACTTTATCCAAAATGCTGAGGTGAGAAAAATTAGTTCTTGACTCAAATGAACACAGATGATGAGTCACTGAATTTGCTAAAAATGTTTCCTACTGATTAAGAATCAAGGAAATAAATGGATATTACAACTGATTTTCAGGGAACCCAAGTTTTCAGTTTTATTACTAGTATTCCTAAAAGAGAACAATTTCTAAAACAACAGCAACTTTTTTAAAAAAAATAGAGAAGACTTTTAAATATATACAGCTGTTTTCTTTACTCTCTCAGCCGTGGTCAAGCTTCCTTTTAGCTAAAGTATGCCCTTGGAACCACTCAAGTTTATTGGCTTGTTCACACCAACTGTGTTTTTATGATTTCTTCATTGGTTTTGACTGGACACCTCCTCAGAAAAGCTTGCTGCTGCATGGGAGGCAAGCTGTCTCCTCCCCCCTGAGGCTTGGTGACTTCATTGATATGGTACCAATGCTGACCAAGGAAAGGAAGTGTGAGGACTGGGAAACCAGAGAGAAAGGTGTTTTTACTAACTGGACAGACTTTTGGCATCAGATTTTGAGAAGTTATTGGCTCAAGTAGCCAATGGAGGAAATGTGCCACATCGGGTGTAAAGAATGTGACTCTCCAAACGACAGCTGGCAGAAAGCTACCGGCGGGTTTGCATTTGCTGGGGAACGTCATCCTTGGCCACACTGCAATGAAAGATTCATCATCTTTGTGGGTGAGATGGGGCAGAGCAAGGTTTAGTCTCCTCTTATTGCCAGGGGGATTGGGAAGAAACCATGCAGAGGTTGGCAGTTCTGACTTATCGAGCTGTCAGGTCTGTCCAAGTAAAAGTCAAGGGGTGTGAGCCCAGGTAAACGAACGTTCGCCACTGACGAAGCCATCGTGGGTTTGAAACCACCCAGGCACATGGCGCCCTACCAGGGCCTTGCCCTTCAAGACAGCGCTGTCTCTGTGAATGGTTGCAGTGCAGGTTAGATCATCGACATTCCGGACTAAGAATGCAAGAGCGAGACTTTCCTAAGATGGGCAGCGGTTACGTCCACAGCATTCAGCTCATAAGAAGCACAGTTAGACCACTGTGGAGAATTTGGACTTTGCCTCGTTTAATATAAAAGCCTGTCATATTTCATAATGATTGGAGCTACAGACATTTCCTCCCCACATGTGGTTAGCAGAGATGCCATGACTGTGAAGAGAAGGATTTGAATAGTAAATAGAACAAGGGGCAGATTTATTCTCTGAAGAACCTAGCTATATCAGTCACATTAGAAATTTGAAATTTTGTGACTTGAAAATAAAAGTTGAATTATAAATAAAAATCTCTTAATTTATATCTTTGTGATTTGAAATCTAAATGAAACATTTAGAAATGTGTATTTAAAGTATGCTGTCATGTGATCACCCTCTGAATTCACAGCAAATGGACTGTAATACTTGAGATGTTTCCAATTCATAGAACTCATTAGAGCAATGAGAATCGGATTCATTTGCTATTGTTAGTAGATACAAAAGACAGACTGGTTCAAAAGGAATAAATGAAGAAAGCAGCTGTTTTGAACAGAATGGTCGGTGAAAATACATCATTCATTAACTGTAGGGTGATAAGTTCTTGGGATTTTGTAGAATAGAATCTGCAAATGTGTGGGGCACAGGAGTTCAGCAGTTCTGTTTTGTTGATGGCTAACAGTTGCCAAGCACTATGTTGAATGCTAGGAATATAATAATTTGAAAGTGAGGTCCTACTTTCAAGAAGCTCAAACTAGGTAAGCAAATATGGCAGCCCCACGATTATGAGTGAATAACAGCTAGGAGAATAAGGAAAGAAATGAATAAGTTAGGAAACCAGCTCAGAGAGAGCTGTGCTTGAGTTGAGATATAATGAAGGAGCAGGAGAAAGACTGTGGGGAGGAGGAAGGCTGAGGCTCAGAGGGGGGTCAGATAGAGCAAGGTACTCTCAGGGAATGAAAGCAGTTGGCATAGTTAGAATCTAGAGTTCTGTGGGGGAAGTGGCAAGAGAATGTCGAAACTTTGGTCAGTGTGGTAATTTGAGTAAGAATGGTCCCTCATAGGCTCATATATTTGAATGATTAGACATCAGGAGTTGCATTACTTAAGAAGGAATAAGAGGGGTGGCCTTATTGGAGTAGGTGTTGAAAGAAGTATGTCACTAGGGGTGGGCTTTGGGTTTCAAAAGTACAAGCCAGGCCCAGTATCTCTCTCTTCCTGTTGCCTGCGGATCCAGATGTAGAACTCTCAGCTGCTTCTTCAGCACCACGTCTACTTGCACACCCCCATGCTCACTGCCATGATGGTAAGGGACTAAACCTCTGAAACAGTAAGCAACCCCAATTAAATGCTTTCCTTTGTAAGAGTTGTTGTGGTCACACTGCCTTTCCACAGCAATAGAATAGTGACCAATAAAGCCAGTCTAGGTCACGAGAGACTGCAGAGGGTTTTGTGTGTGTGTGTTGGGGGGAATGACAGAGGATGAACACAAAGTACTTGTGTTATAAAGATGGTTGTGAGAACACTGAAGTGCTGGGGAGTCTGCACTGGGGCTAGTTTGCTCGTTAAAGAGGTGAGAGGAATAGGACACAGGTCAGGCTGCAAAATGACTGCACTGATTTGTTTCCAGTTGGCAACTTTGCCCATTTTGTCTAGGCTTCAAACTCATGATGATCAATCAAACTCCCTTTATGATTGCAGGGTTCTCTTTAATTAGATGCAAAGTCTGCAGTAATTTAAATAGTATTGATACCTTTATAAATAAAACAAAGCAATAAAACAACTCCCCAAAAGGATGACAAATTACATTTTCTTAAATTTTGTTGCCTAGAGTATTGTTGGGTTAGAACTGTTTTTCCTCTACAAATTAACAATTTTACAAATCAAAGTTACTTGAAAAATGCATCTCAAATTTTAGAGAGGTCTGTGGCAGTCATATACCTAAGCGAGTCTGTTTCAGCTCCATTATGAAAGCAGCCATAGTTCAAGAAGTGCATGGCTGGTCTTACAAGCTAGGATGTAACGTGATAGATCCTTTAGCAGCTTGAAATGGTTGGAATACCAAAGATAAAAGCTCTCATGGGCCCATGTAACTCATCTGTGACTCAGCACAGCTTTCTGCTCAGTTGGGCATTTGTGTTTAACAAGGGTCACCTGTGATAGATGGTGGACCTACCAAAGCCATTGAGTGGCATCCCAGCTTACACAAATGCAATATTCACAAGTGGTTTCACCAGAAGGAGAGACGTGTAGAGAACGATGTTTTCAGTTTGCTGCCCACCATGTAGGGATCCCAGTGTGCTCAGGGCTAACAGAGCAGAGTGCATCTGAAAATGAGAGACATAGATCTGAGTTTTAAAATCATATGGAAGAGAGGAGTCAACAGGTTAATTTTCCTTGGACTGCACTGATCATCGTAGGATTGAGTCATTTGTTATGTTCCTTGTTGCTTGCCTTAGTTGTTACTTTCCCCATTTATTAAACACCGTCCACACAGGAGACTCTGAGCCAAGATGCTCCCGTTCATTGCTTCATCCTGTCCCAGTAATGTTCAGGAAGGAGTCAGAAATGATTACTGTCGCTCCCATATTAAACTAAACCTGAGGCTTAGCGAGGTTAAATGACCTTTTGTTGTGTCTGTGTGGTTCAGCTTAATGTAAAAGTGTGAAAATTGAAGGAAATTTAAAGTAATGTGTTTCACGAAAACTTAGATGTCCAAGTGATGAGAGGCAGTTAACAAGCCAGGAATGCATCTATGGTGATATCAAAAGAGGATAGGAGGTTTGCTTGCCTCCCCTGTTTTATTGATACCTAGAAAAATGGGCCCTTTGTTGCCAAGAATATAACTTTTAATATGTATTTAAAACTGTAATTTCCAAAATTTCCGAACATACTAGGTAATCGGGGTACATTCACAGGCTGCACGTAGCCAGTGGGTCAGCAGTGGTCCACTCCTTGATTTCACAGGGAGAAGGGAAGTGGGCTTTCCAGGACCCAGCATGTCATAGGTGCTGCTGGAGCTGACCTGCAATGCATGGTCATCATCTTCATAAAACCAGGTCAGATCATATGTTAGCAACACACAGTCATTGTCCACAAAACCAGGTCAGATCATACGTTAGCAAAGTGCTTCTTGAAGCTTTTTGGAAAAATTAAAGAAAACTGGTACATTTGAAAATCCATTTTAATTGTTTACTTCTTTGACACATTCCATTCAAAATAGATTGGTAGTTAAAATGTTAATGCTTTGACATAAACACTTATAGTCAGCTTTCTTTCAGCTAGTTGTTTTAGCCTCATTTTGTTAAGGGTTTGTGTGTGTGTGTGTGTGTGTGTGTGTGTGTGGAGTGCATGTGTGTGTGCACATGTGGATGTAGGTTTATATTTCTGTGTATGTATGCCTGAAGAGGTCAGAAGTCAGTGTTAAGTGATTCCTCTATTGCCCACCATTATATATGTTTTCTATTCATGGTGATGAAGGTGAGGTAGAATGGCCATAATACTTTGAATTGAATAAGTTCTCAAGAAATATTCATTAACTGGTCTCCTGACTACAGTAGGAAAGGTTTGTTGGTTTTTCTTCTGTTTTTAATTGGGATCTATTTCTTCTTTTTTGTTTGTTTGTTTATCCCTTTACAATTCTATATAAAAATGTACCTTGATTATGTTTCCCAATCCTTTTATCCTTTCACGTCAACTCCCACCAAACTCTTTTGTCTTCCCAACAAATCCCCCTTATACTTAAACAACAACAACAATAATAAAAAAACCCCAATGATTTATTGAGGAATATATACAGAAAGTAAAATCTACTGCCTCTCCAAGAAATCAATAGGAAGCATTTTGTTTTATTTTTTAATTCTATTTATTTATTTATTTATTTGTTCATTCATTCATTCGTTTGTTTGTTTTAGACCAGTAGTATTTGGTTTTACCCTTTGTCTCTAGGCTATTTAGTCTCTGGTTCTTGGTCAGCCGAGCAGTGTCAGGTATGGGTTCCAGCTCATTACATAGGCTTTAAGTCAAATCAGACATCAGTTGGTTACACTCATAAGGCTTCTGCCATCACTGTCCTAGCATATTTTGCAGACAAGACATATTGCAGATCAAAGGTTTTGTGGTTACTTTGGCGTTTATGCTTCTCTTTTGGTTGCCTGCAAGTACCTTTCTGTGTCAAAGACACTGGCACATGTGTGTAAAAGTTCTATGTAGGCACCAGCTCAAACCTCTCCATGTTCAATGTTTTGTGTGAGTATTACCTTCAGCAGTAGGACCTTGCTGTCAGTTTGTGGAGAGCAACCTATTGTCTTGGTAACAGCCTGAGTGGCTTGGGGATTTCTATGGGATCCTTTTGGCCAACAATTTAAATAGATGAAACCTAGTTCCAGTACTGGAAAGTTCATGTGTGACAAGAGGTGGCCAGAAGTGGTTCCATCTCCCTTATTATTTGGAGACTTCATTGGGATTGCCTTTATATATTATAGGATATTTCCATATTGGCCGTCAAATGCCCTTTAATTCCTGCTGTCTCTCCCTTCATTCCTCTCAAGCCCATTTCCCCTCCCCTTCCCACCTGATAGCTTCTGTTCTTATCTCCCTGGTTGTCTTGCCTTCCCTGCTCCAGTCCACCCATGAAATCTATTCAGTTTCTCCCTCCCAGAGAGATCCATGTGTGTTTCCCCTCATCCCAGTCCCTAGAATGCATATTTTAAAGTGAATAATCATAACTTTTCATTTCATGTTTGAGACTCACAAACTTGACAGATGATCAGAACGGAAGCTAGGCTGCATCTGAGGCAGAGACAAGGTTAAGGCTTGGTGAGTATGGTTACTGGGTTTCTAACATTCACCACCTCACCACAGCCCTCTGGAACAGTCAATGTGATCTTTATTTCTCAGGCTTGCCCAATGTTACAAATCAGAGGTCTTGACTTGTTCCATTCTCCTGGTCACTGGAGACCAGGGTTAGAAGCTACACAAAAGTATGATCATCATCTGCAGCTACAAGCAATAATATTGTTCCCCCCCACACTCTGCCCGCAGGCACCACAGGTCCCAGTGCCTGGCTGTTCAATTTCCCGTATATTCAATATATTAAGCTAAGGCAGGCTCTACTGTCTTATTGACTGCAGTGAGCCTAACACTGATGAGACGTGCTGCAGTGGGATGTCCCAGTGCTGCACTAATAGTCAGAATAGACAGAAGGAGCAGGAACTGGGTGCAGAACAGATACGTTAGCTGTAAGGAGCTTTATCATCCACCATCACAGAGCAGAGCAGGAGGGCACCACAAGGGCATTGAGGTGCAAGGGTGATCTTCAAGTCTAGAGACCCCAGGTCAGTTGCCCTATAGAAACAGAGGATAGACTTTCCTCCATAGACAAGGGGACTGGCGACACAAAGCTATATAATACCCCCAACAATGGGTTTTATCTAACTGGCTAACCATTTTCTTTTCCTTTCTCCATAGTACAGGAATCAAATGTTCTAGAACTGAACTACCTCCCGGCCCTCAATGATTTGGCCAGATGCTTTCCTTGTAAGCTTCCCCTTTCTATGAGCTAGCTCACAGGTATCTTAGGGCTATGGCATGATTCTTATTTCCTACAAAAAGATAAATATGCCCTGGGGTAGGGAAGCTCCAGTGGCATAGTCAGTCAGCACACTGCTCTTGTTCAATCACCAGCACTGAGGTCTAAGTATAGAATAATTTCAGACAGAAATAAAGGAATAAAGGACTGGCAGGAAACAATGGGGTTGGGGGGATGGGAGAGTAGGCTCACATTTAAAGGCACATTGCTAAAGAAATCTAACAATAAAATTTATCACCAGCCATTATTACAGCCACACAAAAGAAATTTCAAACAAAGTTTGGCTTCTTGGACGATGTTGATAAAAATCATCTTAGGAGTTCATGATTCATAAGTCCATAAATATCTGTGCATACTTTTACAGTAATAGCTACTGGGGAAAAAATGAAGGTATTTGTAAAGCTCATGTAGCTGGATTCCTTTTCATGCTAGCTGCCTCTATGTTAGTAACATCAGGAGTCTCAGACTTGTCAAGATTCAGGCACCTTTACCCAGCATGCTTCCTAAGTTTGTCACCAGTGGTGAAAATGTGAGCGATATTGGCGCCTTTCCATTCTTTCCTCCTGGCAGCAAGCTGTGGCAGGTCTTCCCTTCAGTCCCATCAGCCATTTCCATCGCCTTGTCTAGAAGGTGACATAAATGTGACTCAGGAAGACATGAATGGCTCAGGTCATGGGGAGGTCCAGGCTGCAGCTGCCCCACAAAACAGTTGTGGTAGTCTGGGAGGTGGCACACGATGAATACCACGTGTACTTTCTGATCTGTGGGAAGAAGTCAGTCATCTGATGAACCCCAGAAATCAGCTCCGCCAACTTTTCCTCCCTCCTTCCTTCCCTCTTCCTCTCCTTCTCTGTCTCCATCTCTGTCTTTGGTGTGTGTGTATGCACACATGTGCACACATACCCCATTGCATTTAATTAGAACTGCCTGCACAAATACAAATAGGGAATTATTTACTTGAGGAAGGACAATTACCAGGCAATGCACCACTGACGACCCCTGGGCCCAAGGAGCCATTAACTTGCCTGTCACTCCTCAGGGAAAGGTAGGGGCCTCATGAGCTCTTCTCCCATCCGTGATGTACTTGTTGATGGGCCCAGACTTGTGTAGGCAACTCCTGCTGCTGGAAAGTCAGGGCACAATAGCCGCTTTATTTCCGGAAAACTCTTCGCTACATTCTGCACCTTCTTTCATCTCTTACATTCTTTCTGACCCTTCTTCTCCAATGTTCCCTCAGCTTTGGGGTGTGGGGGGATGACAACAGAGACGGTCTCTTTAGCGCTGGACACTCAACAGTCACTTATTCTCAGTTACGAATCTCTGCAATACCCATCATTTACTGCAGAAAGAGAGGCTTCTCGAAGGCTGAGAGCAGCACTAACCTATAGGTAATAAATAAATATGTAGAAAGCAGTTTAGTACATGTGTATTTAGCAAGCCAACAATAATAGCTTCCCTCCTGGGGCCTTTGAACTCCCCCGACATGGACTTTTGTTCAGGTTTACAGTACCAGATAGGTATTCCCTTCCATGGAGTGGGCTTCAAGTCCAATCAGAAAGTGGCTGCTTACCTGCTTCCGGTAAGTGTCACACCATTGCGTGTATTGTATCTCAGAGCCTTCCCAGTGGAGCAAAACCTTTGCTAAGCATTTCCCCCCAGCAGCTCTCACAGTACCTTAAAGCACTCTACAGCTAGATGCCAGGGAGAAGTTGCTAGGTCAGTTCTTGCTTGATTTCTCCATGTCCTGCAACCTAAGTGTGTGCTGTCTTCCAGTAGGGTGTTGTCATCCAGTTATGGTGGACAACCAGAAGCAATGGCAGCGGCTTGCATTATTTTGTGGTCTCTGTGATTTCCTTGAACGATGACTCATGGGGCAGTAGCCCACACCTGACACTCTTATTTTCATTTAATAACCAATGGCTTCTGAGAACAGCATTGAGCATCCACTTAGGTTACTTTGGGGACACCTTCCTTCCTTCCTTCCTTCCTTCCTTCCTTCCTTCCTTCCTTCCTTCCTTCCTTCC
>LOEQ01002896.1:269300-286050 GCA_001685075.1 Bramus lutescens | reverse complement strand
CTCACTGGGACTCCTCTTGGTTATCCTGCTGTTGCCCTGTGTTGTGGAGATCCTGCAGCTTTGGGGCTGCAGGCCTGGTGCCTTTTCGGGTTCAAGCAGATCACAGATGGGGTGGATATTGGGATGGGCCAGCCCATAACCCTGGTTCTGGGCCTGGGCAGGGTTGGTCAGTCTGCCAGCTTTCCCTTGTTCTTGCCACCAGGGTGAGCGCTCCTGCATTGCCTTAGCGAGTTCACCCTTCCGCAGCAATGAGCATGGAAGGGGTGGGGCCAGTTCTGCTTTCCTGTCCCCAGATCTCCCATCTCTGCTCCCTCAGGGCCAGCTCTACTGTTGCCCAGGTGCGGCCAAAGGCCCAATCAAGGAAATAGTTCTCGATAGCAGCTTGATTTCTATTTCAGTACTGGGAAGCATTTACTACGCTCTTGTTTGAATGTACAGCTGCTACAACTTTGTCCCTAAGGACTTTAAAAAAATGTGGTTCTAGACACTGAACACAGAGCATCACACATAGGCAGTGTTGCTTGAACTACCAAGCTTTACTCCCTGATCCAACAGTGAATTTTTACATTTTATTCGAAGGACATGGTATTTGAAGGCTAGTGTTATTCCTAATATTTCTAACTACTTTTAAAGGTCCTATTATTATAAAGTGATCATCCATTTATTCATTTAAATCTTTTCAAGTCTGAAGGGTTTTTGTTTGTTTGTTTGTTTTGTTTGTTTGTTTTTTTGAGACAGGGTTTCTCTGTAGCTTTGGAGCCTGTCTTAAAACTAGCTCTTGTAGACCAAGCTGGCCTCGAACTCACAGAGATCCACCTGCCTCTATACATTAAGAATAGCTTGCTTTGGTACTGGTGAAAATGACCCAATGCCTAAAGGCTCTTGCAACCAAGACTGATGACCTGAGTTTGATCTCTGGACCCACACGGTAAAAGGAGAGGACCAGCTTCTATGCCTGTTCTCTGCCCCCATCACCGTGTGCCTGTCTATACACATGTGCTTGCTCACACACTGTGCCTGCCTACACACGTGCACACGCACACTACCAGATTAGTAAATCTATGTAGTAAAATCTTATCAAGGACAGCTTCCTTTTGACTGCCCAGTGCCTGTCCACCTTCTTCTCAGAATTTCTCATGTTTGCATATCATAGAACTATTATTCTGTAGTTTTAAGAGACACAGAGCATGGACTTGCCTACTCTCGTCCTGCTCACATTTGCTTTTCCTCCTCCATCGAGTTTTTTCTCTTGGAGTATTTAGTAGTTCAGCTTTTCTCCTTTCCACAGACTGCTAAGATTGCTACCATGTAGGCCCTTTGTACCGGTGCTGTGGGGAGGATTCAGAGAGCTGGAGGCATTCATCAGAGGTTATATGGGGAGATTAGCCTATCAAGTTGGTCAGCGGCTTGCTCACAACCCAAGCATTCCCAATGAAGTCATTCAGAATTTATCTGCTTTGTTATTAACCTTTTCATCCCTTTTTGGTTTGCCTTATTTTTCTATAATTTCTTGTAAATCTTACAAATTCTTCATCTTTTTTCATTTAAACATTATTATTCTTGCATGCTTGCACGAGTGTGTGCCATTTGTAGCAGTGTGTGTGTGTGTGTGTGTGTGTGTGTGTAGGTCCAGAGGACAACCCTTCAGAGTTGATTCTCTCTTTCAACCTTTATGTTCCATGGATTGAACTCAGATTTTCAGGCTTGCATAGACGATGGTCAAGTGCCTTTCCCCATTGCAGAGCCATTTTACCAGCCATCTTCTCCCCTTTTCTCTTCAGCTCACTGGAGATTCCATAGCTTCTCATTCTCATAGGGGCCTTAGAATTCTAGGAACTTTTGAGAGATTGTAACACACTTTCACACTCGGTTTACTTCGTCCTTGAAAAGAGACACCTTTGTAGGAGTCTGTAATGCGGAAGCGTCCACGCGACCATGTGTGCATACCCTGACTTTTGTTCCCCCCCACCTAATTCCGCCACACAAAGACATACCACTTGTCTGTTCTGAGCCCCGTGCTAACGGTGCAGTCATCACGAAAGTGACTCAGACAGCTTTTGCCTGCAAGCAGCCTATGATCTTATGGGACGAAAGCCTGGGTGAGTGAGGCAGAGCTATCATGTGCAGACAAAATTGGTACAATTTCTGCTTCCATTTTTACACTTCCGTTAAATTTATCTTATGCTTTCTAATCACTGTGCGGTATAGTGATGGAGGAAAGAAAGAGAAAGGCAACATCTGCAGCTGAACACTCTCCTCTGCTGCTGTTGACAAGGTGTGCTGCCAGCTACACAGGGCAGATGTTGAATTCCCACCCCAGCGGGGTGGATGATGCAGTCACAGCGCTATGTTCTTTTAGCTTCGTAGCTGTCCACGAGTTCTGATGAAGCCTTAACCATCTTTGACAGCTATCTCTTGCCCAGAAGGATCCCATAGAAGGCATACAACTAAACTCAGCTGAAATGTGAATGTTCTGTAATTGCTGACAGTGAAACTGGCTGCCTTTCAGCAGTTCAGTGTGCCACAGGGACAGCCTGGGACTTGTTACAACGCGCATGGTGAAGGCAGTCTTGATGAGGATGGGACCCTCTCTAAAATCTCCCCTTTCCATAAATGTGCTCTTGAATCTCGTAGGTCAGCCCCATGAAAGAGACAAGTTAGTGGTTTTAGTGGCTTTCTACAGAAATTGAGGGAAAACCAAGCAGTTAATTTCTGAGATAATCAGTTAGCAGTTAATGGCTTTGGAATGCTTGGGTAGCCTGTTAGCCAACCTTACTGATGACTAATTCCTGGTCTTGACAACAGTTTCTCCCCAGCTCAAACGTGTTCTTCACGAATCGCGAAGAACCCTGACCAGGGAGCACAGCTCTGTTCCATGCACTGGAAGCTTCAAGGTCACTGTTTGTTTGTGTGTATATATACCTTTGACATCATCTCTTTGGACTGTGCTTGAGGCCGTTACCTCATCGTGAGCACAGAGCGATCCCTGACTACATCAACATATCAGTAACTGTTACAGAAATATCACAGGCCCGGGCTCTCACGTGAGGCATCTCCAGCCAAGAGGCCTCCCGAAATGATGGGGGTGAGGAAGACAAGCAGGCCAGCATCCTCGTGAACTGAGCTTTATTTCTAATAAAAGAAAGGAAAACAAGAACAAAACTTTGACTTCGGTTCAAAGTCCGCTTGTTTTCTTTACAGAGGCCATTTGTTTTAAGTTTGTCTGTGCACAATCGAGCTCTTTTCTTCCTAGCTTATTGTCACATACTTTTAAAGAGAACAGCGATTTCCTCCTGGCTTCCTCTGTGCTCCTCCATTGTTTTGGAACAGAAATATGACTTTAAATAACTATAATACTTTGGATTATATTCAGAGGCTTGGCTGGCCAGTGTGAGCNGTTCTTATCCCAGCTGGAGGGCGAAATGAAGACAGCAGGGAGCGATGCCAAGCTTGTCTTTTCAGTGCTGCCTTCATAATGCTTTACTTGGTGTTGTGTGGGCAACCTTCCATGATGATTCGGGATTTATGGAGAAGTGAGACCAGGGAGTTGAGGCTGAGAGCCACTGGGCCTTTGCTCATGGAGGACTAGAGTCAGAAGGCCATGGTCTCAGGCTGAATGGGTTCAACTCTCCCATCTCTGCGTAGTGGTAGCTAGAAATGGGTCATGATGGAATTTTTACGCCATGCAGATCTGCAAATGCTGCCAGTCAAGGCTGGGTGGTTTGGGGGTGGGGTGGCCTTTGTCTTTTCCTTCCTCCCCTCCTCTCTCCTCACTTCTTCCTTCACTCCTTCCTTTCCTTGCCTTATTCCTTCCAAACCTATACCCTAAAGATGTGTCCGTTTAAACTTCATCCAACTGCCCTCATGTCATCAGCACAAGATGACAATGCAAATGTGTTAGGAAAATCCTCTGGTGTCAGCATTAAAAGGTAGCTTAGGAGCAAGGCGCTCTCTGCCTCGTATATCCAGGAGCAATCTTTTAAAGCTCCACTAAGTAAATCCCAATGTATGGCGAAAGGCACTTTCTTCAGCTGGATTTCCCGTTCCCATCAGTAGCTCAGAGGTAGCCGCTGTTCCACCTCTGAGACTCTCAGGCGTACTGTGGCGACTCTTGTGGTTCCTGGGAACCTGAATGTTGAAATTCTGGCTCTACCGGCGCTCCTGGCACAGAGGAAGTTCAGGTGTGTTGGAGTTAAACCATGGGAGCTTCGAAGCCTTTTCTTCCTTGGTACCACTGATGGAATCTTAGCCACCTCAGTGATGACAGGGAGGTTATGTGGTAGAAACAGACTAGGAAAGGAAAGCCGTCAGAACAGCGGTAGGAACACAGTTCCTCACTTTCCTCCTGAGGTCTTCTAAAAAAGTGGCCTATTAAGGATTTTTGAGTAAAGCCTGGGGATCCTTAGTCATAAGTGGAAGTGGCATTTAAGAGGTCAAAGATTACATCCAGGTTACTCTAATATGGGGATCTGCTTTTAATTCTTTTTCTGTGAAACCAAGAGGCAAAAACTGTGGAATCTTTATTGACTCAGACATGATTTGCTTTTTTAAAAGTTAAATTAAGGTATCACTATGTAGCCCAGGCTAGCTTAGAATACATTATATTATGGATATTGTGATTTCTGATTGTGATTGTGATTCTCTTGGACTTGTGATTCTCCTGCCTCAGCCTCCTGAGTGCTGGGATTACAGGTGTGGCCAATGCCTGGCAGTTGTGACTTTATTAATTAAACCCCAACAACAATTAATTCATTCATATTCCAAGGTAGAAATGAAAGAGAATCTTCCTCTGAAGAAAAGTGATCAAAGCTTTTTTCAGGGCCTTATGAGTTACCATTCTGTTTTGATTCAAGTTTGTTTTTTGACCAACCAGTATCTAGAATACAGAGTACATTTTCAGTTTATAATTGATTACACTAAAAATTAAGACCTGTGCGAAAAATTTATAGTGCTCTGCCTAGGGAAGATGCTCTTTAATATTTTTTTGTAGAACTGACTTGCAATAGGAATATAAACTCATTTTTATAATAAAGTAATATAAGAGTTGGCCTGTCAGCAACTCCTTTAGCCAATGAACTAGCAGAAGCAAAAGGTCTTTGCTGTTTCTCCAGCTCAGCCCATGACTTCCCTTCTCATCAGCAACAATTTCCCTGGACTGTGAAACCCCCGGTGAAATAATCACAAAATTTCCTTTAGTACCAAATGCCTGGCACTCACAGATCACCAGTAAACACAGTAAAGAGGACTTTGACGTTTGCTTTCACAAATCACCTTGTCTGTCTGTCTGTTATCCAGTCTGTTCTCAAACTTAGCTTAATGTATTAGTGCATACACACACACACATACATACATACATACATACATACATACATACATACATACATACATACATACATACATACATACATACATACATACGGCTTGGTGTTTCTCAATATACAGATTAAAAAACTAATGAGGAACAGTGTGACTATGTGGGCAAGTCTGAGCCATCTACCAAACACACTGTGCAATGCTTTATATTTTAGGTAAAATCTATCAATAAATGGAAAACTCAAACTCTTAGTCCTGGCTAGGATATTAGCTCAAACAAAAAATATGTTTCTAATAATATTTCTAAAAATCTTTATTTCTACTGTTTCTCCACAGTTCATATATGTTGCGATCTTTCATTTAGAATAATTTAAGAGATTTTTCATTAAAAATTCCTCTTCTGAGGTTTTGATTTGGGGAGCTTGTCCTTTAGATCTCCTCTTAGACATATTTCTGTCCATTATTGGACACATTCCCATGGCACCAGGATAAAGAAAGGACAGAGAGAAGTTTGGGCCATTACCTCAGTTGGCCTGTGAGCCCTAATCTGTAGGCTGATTGGCCTACCGAGGACGAAGACCGTTGGTTGTGCTGTGGGGGAAACTCAATGTGCAAGCAGGCCACACCTTCTTTCTGGTTGACAGCTGTCAGGTAAATCTTCGTTGGTGGCCACAAGTGTCATTAGGAGGGAGAAAGCGAGTACTGACGGCAAATAGCTCCGCAGTCCCAGAAGAGCAGCCCCCTTTGCATCCTGTGGCTGATGAGTCATGCCTGTGGACCAAAAACAGAGGTGGCAGAAAGCGAGGGAGGAAGGGAAGGATGCCTTCCCTGGTGACAAATTTGGAAAATGCTCACTTTGGGCATTTTTGTTGGCTTGAATGGCAACTGATGAAAATAAGGTAGTATTGAATTACTGGGAAAGCATTTTTTTCTCATGGCTACATGAGAAACAGGCTTTACTATTTATTTATGTGCATCTTAATTTTTAGACATGAAAACTATTGGCATATAGCCAAATTTAAAAATAACCTGTGTTTTGTACTTTCTTGATGCATAACTATAGAACATTCCTTGACCTTCCTCTGCCCTCGCTCCCAGTATTTAGTTGCCATGGTTCCTAAAAAAGCTTTTTTTTTTTCTTAACATGACAGGATGGCAGGACCATAGAAAGGCTGGAAATTCAAGCTCCGTATCAACCCACTGTGATCTTGTCAAGGCTTGTGATTTTCCTGTGCTTTCCTCCAGTTTCACATTCCTGTCATAGCTCCTTCTCAGGTACCTGGCACCTGTGTCTCCCTGGAGCTGGAAGGAGCTCATTCATCCCCTAGGGATCCACTGAATGCCACCACTCAGAAACATCCTGGGATAGGGGTGTAGCTGCATAGGCAGAGAACTTTCCTAAGGATATACAAAGTCATATGCTGAGTTCGAGACCAGCCTGGATAAGTGAGACCCTGCTCAAAAAACAGAAGCAAAAACTTCAACAACAGCAAACAAACATCATTCTTCAAAGCTCGCACTCGTGCCCAGCTCTACAGCCTTCTGTCTTTGCGTGTTTCTTATTTCTTATCATCTCAGGAGCAATTCTGTATCAGATTCACTTAATTCTCAGTTATGAGACTGTTACTAAAGTATTCCCAAAGCTTCCTCTATTTAAAAGAAAGGGTAGACTTAAATTTCCGTTTGGCAAATTGTTGCATGAAGGGCATTTAGGTGTGAGCGCCTATTGCATTTGTTTATTATATTATAATATTATAATTATATTATAATGAATTTACTAATGATGGCAGTCTATGCACATAAGTCCTCCAGTGTTGTAGAAGGCTGCTTGCTCTGTCCCAGCTGCTCAGCCTCGAAATAACCACACAAAAATTGTATTAATTAAATTACTGCTTGGCCTATTAGATCTAACTTTTTTTTTAGATCTAACTTCTTATTGGCTAGCTTTTACATCTTAATGTAACCCATTTCCATTATTTTATATTTTACCAAGAGGCTCATGGCCTACCAGCAAGGTTTCATTCACTGTGTTTGTCTCTGGCAGCAGCTCCATGGCTTCTCCCTGCCTCTGCCTCTTTTCTCCCAGCATTCAGTTTAGTTTTCCCTGTCTACTTATTCTGCCCTGAGCAGGCCTAAGACAGCTTCGTTATTAACCAATGGTATTCATAGCATACAGAGGGGAAGCCCACATCACTCCAGGGATCTGATGGCCTTGAAGCTGGAATGGCTCTGCCCCAGACCTCCTGAGCATGATGATACGTAAAGGAAGACATCACATTCATGGTCTGAACATCCTTCTATACTTACAGTTTATCAAACCATATGCATTTTCATATTTCAAACTTAAGACACCTGTCCCACCAAAAAAACCTTCAGGGTACAATTTTACTACCTGATTTCTTTCTTTGTTTTTAAAATTATATTTATTTTTACTATTTTAATGTTTGTGTATGATGTATATGTGTATTGTATATCTGTATGTGTGTGTGTATGTGCACATACATGCCATGGCACATGTATGAAAATCAAACGATAACTGTGAGAAGTCAGTTCTCTCCTTCTCCCTTGGGTTCCAGAGATTGAAAGCTCAGACCCACCAGCTCCGTAGAACCACCCTTATCCACAGATCCAGCTTCTTGGCCTACTCGCTGTCTCATGACTGGTTTCAACTTTGCTCTTGAGTGCTCTTGAGCTTCTTCCTCTAAATCCCTCCTTAGGCAGGGAAGTTAACCTGAGTATTTGCTGGTAAATTCACTATTATTGTCTTGACTTAGTCTGAGGTGAAATAAAAATTCCATTTCAGTCTTCTCGTCTCCTCTCTCAAAGTCCCCTTCATATTTTGGGGTGTGAATGAAGCCCTGTACACTGGTGGCAGGGGAGACGGGTCTGCTAGAAGCAGCAGGGGGCCCAGCTTTTGTCTGGGCTAGAGTGGCTCTTGGCTGCTGTCAGGACTGCTTGTATAATTTAAAAGCCTCATGAAAAATGAAAATGTGGGAGGTAGGTGTCCAAGGATAATTAAGAATTTCAAGCTGGGCCTGTAGTACACGCTTGGAACCTTCACCTCTGTATGGTGAAGGCAAGAGGGTCAGGAGTTCAAAGATCCTTAGCAGCATAATACATGTCAAAAAAAAAAGCAGGAAAAAAAGAAAATGAATAATTATCATTCTCAAGAAGCAGGGGCCTGTGTGGCTGCTCATCTCACACGACAGGGAAGGCTGCTGTGCTCACTGCTGTCATCTCCCAGCATGAGCCCTGGTGACATAACCCCACTACTCTTGGTGAAGCACTCCGAGTCTCCTAACATCTCTGGAGCTCCAACCCAATTCACACCTGTGCCACAGGCAGCCAGCACCTTCTATCTCAACC
This sequence comes from Bramus lutescens, assembly GCA_001685075.1. Lineage (NCBI taxonomy): Eukaryota > Metazoa > Chordata > Mammalia > Rodentia > Cricetidae > Bramus > Bramus lutescens. Next base: position 277,371 of record LOEQ01002896.1, on the reverse strand, counting down.
CCAATTCTGCCCGTCCACCTGTACTAACAACTCAGGTGTTAGCATGCCAGCTTCCTATCTAGCCTGCCTTCCAGCTTCCTATCTAGCCTGCCTTCCAGCTTCACTGAGCAGTTGGCCACTTCTATGTCTCTTACACATGCCCAGGGGTGCTAGCGGCACAGACTGCTAAACCTGGATTAAATGTTTGCATAGCTCATGACACAGACCAGTGCCAGTGGGAATCCTCCTCAGTCGTAGCCATAAAACTTTATGGGAATTCATTTCCTTTTATGTTCATTCCTTCAGCAATGTATCTGAAAGAGGAGGAGGGAGGGACAGAGAGCGCCGTGACTGCCCTTTCCTTTCTCTAACTCCGTTCTTATTTTTTTTTGAAATTACAGGGACTGGGAATAGAATGGAGAAGGGTGGAAACTGCTCTTCTCCAGCTTAGATGTACGCCATCAATTAGGTTTGTTACAGCATAGACCACAGTTGGCAAAGTGAAGGCTAGAGATCACACAGAGACACATCTGGCCACTTCTGTACCATCTGTGATTGCCTCTTGCATGAGCAGAGCTGAGTAGACACATCAGAAGTCATATAGCATACGAAGTGTGAGATACTCACTGTCTGTACACACAGCTTGCCAATCCTAGTCCTAGATGCTCACTGCAGAACCTAAAGCGGCCCTGTCCCTAGTGCTTAACTACATGACAGGATTCACAGGTATCTGAACCTCATCAGTTAATCCGCCACTGGGTAGTGCTTTCTGCCATGATACTGCCAGGAAGGACTTTCCCGTACACAGAGAGTACAAGCTTGTGACGTGATGCCACTCAGTGAACAATGTGTCTGAACCTTATTATCCCCATTTTACAGATGAGGAAATTGTCACTTGGAGAGGTGACTTGTGCAGGGTGATGACCTTTTGGTTGTGAAGAGTTAAAGAGGATTAGGACAGATGGGAGCATAAACTCCAAGGCTATCAATGCACGAGGTTTTGGGGTAGGTTTGAGGTTTGGGGGTTGGTTGGTGAACTGAGGTGGAGTGGCTGCAAGGTAGGAAAGAATGGTGTCCAACGGCCATGTTGCAAAGGTCATGGCACATACATACTTCCCGGACACATGCTGGGTCTGAAATTTCTGTGTCTCTGTGTGGTATTTTATACATGTTAAATTCTTAAGCACTTTAATTAATTTAATCACAAAGTTCTCCAACCTTATGACCAGCATTCTCAGACACCTACCAGCTAAGTTTATGAAAATGGTTGATGGATAAAGAAGCCACGGACTTTTGGTTGGTCTAGTGCCAGAGTGGTAAGCACCATCAATATCTTAGACAGTGAGGTGATTATGGATACCCTCATAACACACATGTTGATGGGAGTGATTTTTTTACTTTTCTACTTCCTTGGTTTCTAAGTTAGTTTTGTTTGGCTTTAAATTCGGGTGCATCAGATTTTTATATATAATAAGGAATGTTGGAGGACAATTAGAAAATACAGAGCCTGGGCATCTAAAATAGACATACCCTTATTCCTTATATTACAAATGATTTGGTTACCCTTCCATGTGAATAGATAGTCTAAGGATTCGAAGGGCAAGACGTCCACAAGGACAACTGAATACACTTGACCTGCGCAGGAGGTCAGAACACATGGAGTCGTTGTCAGTGTGCATATGGGCGGTCAGTTCAGCTTTTCATTTTTCTCCTTTGTCAGCAGGAAACAATGATATCATCATTCCTTTCCCTAACCAAGGCTAATGCTGGCTATCAAATGGGATTTGCCTCATGTTTCCTCGAAAATGTAATAAAATTATTTAAGAATGTTTTTCCCATAAGACAAACATTTTTATAATGTGAGATTTTGCAGTTATTTTAACAGAATAACTGCCTCATCTGGAAACTGGAGTCTATCTTCATTTTGCTAACTGAAAGACTGGTCCAAGTAATATTCAGCTATCATAATAGTTATGTCTTTGGAGTGCCCGTGACTTTTTACAATTTAAAAGGCTAAATGTTAAGACTGTGAGGGCCAAGTTACCCTTTAGGTCCATTGAGAATGAAAGTCTCATGGAAGTCCTGGAGAGATGGCTCACTCGGCAAAGCTCTTATGCAAGCATGAGAACCTGTGTTCAGCCTCCAGCACCCATATTAAAGGCCAGACTCTGCAGCAGGTGCCTGTGACCCCTGCTTGAGGGATGCAGAGACCATTGACTCTCTGGGTCTCACTGACCAGACATGTCAGCTTAGTCGCTGATCTTCAGGATCAGCCAGAGACTCTGCCTCAGAACATGGTGCAGAGTGACTGACTGAGGAGGACACCAGGCGTTAACCTCCAGCCTCCACACCCATGAACACTCGCCCACCACCCAGGGTGGGGAGACACTCGTGCACTATAGAATACAAAGGCAGTCTTGGAGAAGAAGAGGAAGAGAATGTGGTCTTAGAAAACAAGGTGTCACATGAGTTGAAATCAGAGAAAATGTCTCAGATAGAGAGGGTTCCCATTGGTCGTTGTTGTGTGAGGCTGTGGAAGTTTGTATATCTTGTAAATGAGTGTATTTCAACCCATGGTGGGAGAGCTGTGAATTCCTCTGTATCAGTTTCTGACGTAGGGATAAACGCTGCCATTTAAACTCTGACTTGCACCTTGAGAATCTGGTTTACCCTGTATTCTAGTTAAGGCTTTCCCAGACACTGACCGTATTATACATGCAAATAACCATACCTCACTTTGCACACTTTTAATTTTGTTTGTCAAGTAGGAAAAATAAAAGTCAAAATAACCAGAAAAGTACAGAGATCATAGTCATATACATTTGAGAACCTTGCCCTTGGTATATAATCAATCTGTAGTTGTTGATCATATACAATGACTAATTAACAATGACTTCAGATTTAAAATAATTTAATATTATAAGCAGGCATAATGATCATGCTTGTAATACTAGCATGCAGGATGCTAAACCATGAGGATTGCTTAGTGTTTGAAACCCTCCTGGATGACATCATGAATTCCAAGCCAGCCAGGTTGGCTTGGTAAAACCCTGTTTCAAACAAACGAACAAACAAGAAACACAAAAAAGCATTCATACACTTATAATAAATATATTTTAAAATGCATTTAAAGGTTAATAATTAGCAATTGATGTTGGAAATATATTAAAAACATGTCAGAGATGCCATTCTGTCATCATTATTGAACATATTGGTCTACAAATGAATGAGTTCTTTTTTCTTATATTTTGACAATGGCATTGTTTTACGTTAAGGAAGAGAAAATAACATCTCAAATCCCTGCAATAGATACTGTAAACAAATAAAAGAGGCAAATTGTTATGCTCAGGCTGCAGGATTACAGGCCTTATGGTGTAATTTGCACATAGGAAATAAGGACACCCAAGGAGACTCAGGTCCTGGTCTCAGCTGATGATGCATTTGCTAGCAGTGTGCTACTGGACCTTGGTGGCCTTGGTTTACTGATGCATTTGCTAGCATTGTGCTACTGGACCTTGGTGGCCTTGGTTTACTGATGCATTTGCTAGCAGTGTGCTACTGGACCTTGGTGGCCTTGGTTTACTGATGCATTTGCTAGCATTGTGCTACTGGACCTTGGTGGCCTTGGTTTACTGATGCATTTGCTAGCAGTGTGCTACTGGACCTTGGTGGCCTTGGTTTTAAAGAGGGAGAGGTGAAAGGGTTGGTGTACAACTTGATTTAGGGAGGCAAGCCAGAAACTATTTGAATGAGCTACAGTTGATGTTCTAGATGAATCCACAAGAGTAACACCAGAAACCCATCAGGAACCCAACCCAAGAACCTGTGATGAAGGAAATGGTATTTGGAAGGCACGGGCAGCAGAGAAGGGAGCCACAGTAGCAGCAGTGAGCAGGGAGGCTGGAGGTGGCAAGGACAATGACTACTCTTGACAAGCAACAGCAGTATAGGACTAGAAGCTCTGGCTTCATGCTAGAGGAGTCCGCCTCGTCTCTTGCTGTGGCCACTTGCACCCTGAGACCTGGGGTGTCTTGGTTACCTTCTTAGCCAGGGGAGCTCACACTTCTAACTTCAGAGGAACTGGGGAAAAGAGAGCTGTTTGTGTCTTGCTGCTTTCCTGTGCTGCCAGGCTTCTAGTGTCCAGTCTGTACCCCTGTGTGTGCTTAGTTTCTGTTCCCTGAAATCAATGACTTCTCTCATTTCTGGTTATTTTATATTCTTAACTGCCTTTCTTCATATATTTATTGTTATTTTAGTGTTGCAGATGAGATTGGAAATAATGCAGTTACTTAATGCTCCCAATGTGTTCTCAACAGAATGCTTTTGTTAACTTCAATAAATTTTTATTGTTTTAGCGTTAGGAAATTCTCCAAATATTATCAGTTGCTTTTGACAATTGCTAGTCTGAACATAGGTAATCTTTCTTGATTCTAACTAGATTTTCAACTGTTACTATTTATTGGACACCATAATTTCTATAACCCTGTATTTTATTATCAAGGTGTTTTAAATTCAAATAGCAATGTCTATTAATAGGTATTTTGGTGATACAAAGAAATCTTGTTAAGTCTCAAGATTAAATATTTGCTAACTAATATGAAGAGCAAATATACAAAATTTCTAAGAAAGGGGCCTGGGGGTAATGGCACTGTGTGTACAGTGCCTGCAGCAGAAGTATGGCAGTATGAAGACCTACGTTCAGACTCCCAGCACCATGGTACTTACATCTGTAACCCTCAAACTGGGGTTTGGGGGTGCACTTAGACAGACAGATGCCTGAAGTTCACTGGTCAGCCAGTCCATGTGAACGACCCAGCTCCAGCGAGAGATTTCAACTTAGTGCTACAATGAGAGGTCCTAACCCAAAAAGCAAGTTGGAGATTAATTGAAGAAGACTCCTGATGTTGACATCTGGAATTCATGAGTATGCACACACACTTATCTACCACATGCACAAGCCCACACGAACAGGCATGTACAACACGCATACACACACACACACACACACACACAATTGATAAGGGAGAAGAAAGGCTACTTGTTGAACTAGTCAGAGGAGATTTAAAAAGCACAAGGATGGAGCCAGTAAAATTGCTCAGTGGGTAAAGACACTTGCCACCAAGCCTGGTGGCCTGAGTTCAGTCCCTGGGACTCACAAGGCAGAAAGTGAAAGCCAACTCTCAAAGTTGTCCTCCTCTCCACACCCTCAGCATAGCACGAGTACAGCCTCACACAGTTATGCACATGTGTTATCCATATGTGTGCATACACATATGCAGGTGTGTACATGTGGATAACACGTGTGTAGACACACAGAGAAATCAGTATAAAACAATTTAAAATATTAGGGTGAAGTAGTCTTTTTGCACTTATTAACTTTTATTTAAAAATAATATTGCAAGCCAGGTGGTGGTGGTGCCCACATTTAATCCCAGCATACATAGGCAGGTGGATCTCTGAGTTAGAGGTCAGCCTGGTCTACAAAGTGAATGCCAGGACAGCCAGGGCTACACAGAGAAATCCTGTCTCACAAGCAACAACAACAACAATGATTACGATGATGAAAATGCAAATTAGTAGTTTCTTATGTATACCTGTCTGTTTTTAATGTTCTCTTAGAACTGTGTATTTTATAATGTACATGCTCCTCCTCATACCCCTTCTTTAGCCCCTTTCCCTACTTTTGAACTACGCTATTTTATGAATTCACAAGCAAATAGATTTTTAAATTTTTAAAAAATTGTGTTATGTGTTTGAGTATTTTGCCTGCTTGTTTGTCTATGCATTGTGTGTATAGGAGCCAGCAGAGGACATCAGAATTCCCTTGAACTGGAGTTATAGATGCTTGCCAGCTGCTGTGTGAGTGCTGGGAATCAATGTCTGGTCCCCTGAGAGAGCAGCCAGTGTTCTTAACTGCTGAGCCTTTCTCTAGCCCCGTGATCACCTATTAACACGTAAAAACAAAATGTACCTGCTGTGATATGCAGAGAGCTGCAAGTCTATTTACAAATAAATGAACATAGGAAATGTGTAGAAGACCAGACTAGAGTTTAGTTTTTCTGCTAAAGGATCTTGGGCCCTGGGTGAGGACTCGTGAAAGGAGAAGACACTGATGAAGAATTCACGTTTGGAGACTTTAAGATATTTGAGAAAGGTGGGCCTCCATTGCCGCTCAGGGTAATGCTCACATTGAGCACGCTTCCATTTCACATCCTCATTTAACTCTGGGGGACTTCCCTGGCGTGGTCCCTTGCTAATTTTTAGACTTTTCTTTTCTGGAAAACTTTCATAGGTCTGCTGCTATCATCCTTGAGTCACATTAAGCAGAACTTCCTAAAACATTTCAGCCTAGTTTTAGGCTAGGACGGAATAATATTTTTCTGTTTTGCCACAGTTGTGGTGTTTTCTTTGGCCTTTTGATACAACAAGGTTGCAGGGGCTCAGAAAATCCTCTTCCCCAAAATTCTAATGCCTCATGAGACTATTTAGTGGAATAGTCAACTTGTCTGGCTAGTTCTGGCCTAGCAGAAGAAAAAATTTTAAAAATTAAGAATCTGGTTATTTTGAAGATTTAAAGAATGTAGACAATGAGGGGTAAAAATTCACTTTATAGGTCTTGTGACACAGAGTGTGAAGAAAAAAAGAAAAACATGGGATATTTAGAGCATAAACCTGAGAGAAAATTATTACATTTAGGGTAAACCCAGGAGCCTTTCTGAACATTAACTGTTATGCTGGAAATCTGAGGAATGCTCAAGCAGTTCATGGGCTGAGATATTTCTAATCAGATTGAAATGAGTAACCAAGATGCTCACAGGAAATAACCTGGTGTTGCAGAGAAGGAGGAAGGGATTTGGTTGGTTTTTCTTTTGTTTTCTTTTTTCCAACATAATGTTTTTATTGCTTATTTGGGAATTTCACATAATGCACCCTGCTCATGCTTACTTCTTAGTCCCAGGTCTATCCCTCCTTTATAACCTTGCCCCCCCAAAAGAAGAAGAAGAAGCAAGCAAGAAAAAAAAAACCCAAGTCCACTTTGTGTTGCCCAAATACTCACTCACTGGAGGATAGTCTAACACCCAGTGGCCAGCCCCTTAAAGAAAATTGAGTCCGTCCCCACCCCCCATCCCTGCCAGGAGCCATTACCTATGAAGAGCATTCCCTATCACCATTCTTTTTTTTTAATTTTTATTGAGCTCTACATTTTTCTCTGCTCCCCTACCTGCCTCCCCCCGCCCTCAACCCCCTATCACCATTCTTAAGAGTGTTCTTCAATGGCCTCCAGCATCAGCACCTTGGCATGATCTCCAGTGGCAATATAGACCAATGACATCAACAAGGCCCACTGCTACAGCATGGACCACAGACACCAGCATGGCCTTCGACGGCAGCACAGGCTGCGGACATCAGCACGGCCTAACTCATGGAGGACATAAAACTAGAACCGACTATTTGTTTTGCCCCTGGTTTTAAGCACTTTTTTAAAGGACTAATTTTAAATCTTTTCTGTCTGAAAAGGAAGAATGAGGATTCTTCTCTGGTGATGGTCCAGCACTCCACAAGCTGTAGGCCTTTTTGCGAGGTCACACTGTGAGGCATAAGCCTCTCTGTAGTGACAGGGTTACCATTTTGTTGTGTATTAGTCTTTTTTCTTATAATTCTATGAAGTAATTAAAAATGCAAATATATGTATCCATATGATATTATGGCTCCTCATTTTATGTACCAAGTAGGCTCTTAAAACTAGAGAAAACAAAACTAAAACCAGACAGGGGTTGGGTGCTTGAGAAGCCTATGGGCGTGGGAAAGAGCCAAACTTATGCAGAAAAGAAGTTTTTGCTGGTGGTGAGCATAGGGAGCGTTTTGAGTGGTGTTGAATCATCACAGGAAAAGGAGTAGATGATATGAACCAAGTGTGAGGGCGGGCGAGTGTGCCCGGAAAGTTCAAGGTTAGGGTCTGGAAGGGCCAAGGAAACTTGGGACGAGAGTGAACTTTTAATAATCAAACACTTATCCCTTTTCCTCTTTTCTTTATCTTTAAAGAGGATGCAGTGTGTGTGTGTGTGTGTGTGTGTGTGTGTGTGTGTGTGTG
>LOEQ01002896.1:247287-261421 GCA_001685075.1 Bramus lutescens | reverse complement strand
CCAGTGTCGCTGGCATCAAAGTTGCTAAGCTGGTTTCTGTTATTACAGTTCTGTCCTTGACTGTTTCCAGTAACACGTGCTTTCTAATAAATTGGACCATTTTTACTCTCTGGGTGAAAAACTCGTTACATATTTCCCAGACTGAACTGGAAGTAATGAAACTGTACACCCAAACCATTGTTTGGGCCCCATGATTCATTTCTCCTTGTATTTATTCTAAAATAGCACTTTTAAGAATCCAGTCAACTTGGCTGTGCTAAAACAAACAAAACTTCAAAGGGAGTAGCACTCGCATCATAAGAACCACAACACGAAAGACTTGGCAGAAGTACATTCTTATAAAGTAAGTCAAAAACAAGACATAAATAAATTCTTCTTCTTAACTCAAAAAAAGCCCTTTATATTGTAAATTCCCTTGGCTTATCTATTTCAATACATGTTAGGGGAAAACCCCTCAAATTGGGTCTCATTATTTCTCCCTTTGTGGTTATGTTTTGTTCTTTTCTCCCAGCTCATACAGAGACACAGAGAAAACTAAGTAAGACAGATAATATATCAGAATTCTGTTGGCTTTGGTGTTCTGCGGGCTACATCACACAGTTGCCAACACACTGAGAAATCAACCTCTAACCCTAGGCAACTGGCAAAGGTGATGTATTTCAAACACGGCTTATGAAACGGTCGAACATGCACAAAGGACTTTAATTCCCTCTGCTCTGCCTTTTCAGAATTTCTAGCCATTTTCTTTAAGACTGCTCACTAATTCATTGCCACTTCTCCATCTACTAGAGGGAAGCCTATTCTTTGCACTTCTTTCTCACCAAGGCAATTCATTTATTCTCTGAATTTTAATTAATAATCACTTAATAGTGGTTGTTTTTACCACATTTGAGGAACATTATTATGGGAGAGCTTCAAACACTTACTATTTTTTCAAACTTATGATCCTCTTTATCTTACCCTGAGGTGTCAGAGAGCTGAGAGGTCCATCAGTCTAAGCAGAGAGCTCTGCCTGGGGAGCGCTGGAGTTCTTTGAATTGAATCCACTGGGAATGCATTCCAGAATGATCCCAACAATTATAAGCCTGCTGTCAGTGAGGAGAGTCAGGGAGGGAAGCTAAAGAAATAGAAAGTCATGTCTATCAGAAATCTAAGGATTTAGAAAAAATGGTTAAGAGGTATTTAAATCTGAAATACTTGGCTGTGGGGGCTAATTTCTTCCCTCCTTAGCTGAACAGTAAAAGATGTTTCACACAGCAAAGGCCCTCAGAATACATATGTTAACCTCTGTTTGAAGTGACCACATTCGTTTTCTCTTCTTTGAGCTTTCTTTAAGAGATGTAAACAGTGTGACTTGAAAGTTAAATCCTACAGAGAAATGTGGTAGGATTTTAAAGGCTTGCTGCCTTGTTGACTCTGGGCCTCGCCTCAGTGTCTGGTGTGCAGGGGGATTTCCTACCTGCTAGTGTGATTGTTGCTAAATTTGGTTAATACAGATGCTACTTGGACAAGTCTGAACAATGAAAGCAGAAAAAGGATAGCGGCTAGAGGGGAATGACGTCAGGGAAGGTTTTCTATGATTAAAGGACTTTACTTGTATTGATAGGTTTAAAAGGTTACAGGACCATAAAGAAACAGTGCCAAGGATATAGGCAGAGAAAGGATTGTTGATGACAGAATCTTGGAGGGGACAGAGGAAAAGGAATCAAAGTCATGATTTGGGAACTAACCTGGACCTTGAACTTGAAATGGAGGAAAACCCTCCATTTTCTGCATAACAAGAGGATGAAAAGTTTGAGTCTCAGGAGAAGGCAGCTGAAAGAGCTCCCTGACAGGCTTGCCCTTCTCACTCAAGTAAAGTGATGTCCATCCCACTGAGAGGTGTGGGCTAATCACTAGTCCTTAAGAAGATCCCTACATGCTGAATCATCCCCCACCCCCCAGTGGGGGGTGAGGTGTTAGATGAAGATTGTCATGGATAATATGGTCACTACTGAGAGACATACAGGGACTGAGACTGCATCTGCCACTGTAACTGCTCTTTTTAAAAGGAAACACAGTTCATGTAGTTGAGTTTAGGATTAAAGTTGCCAGAGTGGCTGCAGTGAAAAGACAGAAGAACAGGAAGTAGAGAGTGTGGGGGAGGACCCAGCAAGGAGGAGCTAGCTAGTGCGTGAATGAGCAGGCCAACAGAGAATGACCAAGGGAATGCTGGGAAGACGGGAGATGTGCCTCTTTGCACATAGGTTTTGACGTGACACTGACTTAACTAACATAGCTAGATACTGAGTGTAGTCTTGGAAGTAGCAGTGAAGGCAGCTGGAGCTAATGGTGTGAAGAAATAGTGAGGCTACGTAGGGACTAAACCTCCCGTTAAATGTTGAGACCTATGATGAAGGCGGATTTGGAATGGAGACCATGTCTGTAATCATTGGTCAAATATGAGAACTGGAGGTCAAGAGGTCAGCGATGACTAAGGGGACAACTTTTGCCAGCATCTTCCTCTTGATTATGTCATTTTCTTTTGCTTAGGAATTAGTATGACAGCCTTATTAGCCTTTATTAGATTGAAATTGAGATTGCTCAGGCTGGTTGGTAGTCTCTGTTAACTATTTACTCCTTAGCTATGAAAAGTCATTTTTAGTGTTCTTTAAATGACCATTTCTACCCAAATAGGCAAGGTAGACACTCTCTTACAACTTCCACCCACATTCATAAACACTATCATCATTCCAAGGGGAATTGATCTCCTGTGTCTTTCACGCTGAGAATACTTGCAAGACAAAATTTGGTCTCTTTTGGAAAATTGTCATGTGTTATCCTTTACTTTTTTTTTTTTTTACCAGTTTATATGTGTTTCAAGACCACCAAAGCCTTACTTCCTTTGTGAAGTCTCTTATATGCCTTTTTCCCCTTCAACACTTGTCCTTGCTCTGCTCTAAAATTCTGCATAATTTTGTTAGGTACAAATCATAGCATCCCATCTATACATGTTCTACAAGTGTCTTATATATTTATATGTTGCCAAAAAACCCAAAAACTTTAAAGAAGGGATTAGAAAGGACCTAGGCATATATCATCCTTGTTAGTCTATTGGTGACTGATAATCTCAAAATGTTTTAATAGTTATACCCCGTCTAAGCATTCATAATATCAATTTTAGTGTGTGTATACATGATTATGCCTATGAATGCAGAAAGGTTTCTGTGTTGTATGTGCACATGTGTGTGCTCATGCAAGAACTTTATGAACTGATCCTTCTCTCCAGATCAAGATTGATGTTCTAATGTGTCCAAAAAACATTTGAATTATGTAAATGTAGTATAAGCATGATATACAAAATCATGTTGTTATTGAATTACTGATAATGGTCAGAAATATTTGCAATGCTATTTCTACCACATATATAATGATTCCAGGGTTGGTTGGGGTTGCTTTGGTTGTGTGTTTTGATCATCTTTTGGGGGGGCTGGAACAGTCTAGTTACATGTATGTGTTTGTGTGCAAGCATAGCAGTTCAGCTGTCTGAAGCCTTGGGCCCCTGAAGCTGGAGTTAAGGCTGTTGAGAGCCACCTGCTGCCATGAGGATGCTGGGAAGTTAGTTTAGGTCCCTGAAGCACTATGAACTTTTGACTGCTGATCCATTTCTCTGGCCCCCCTTTTGTCATCTTTAAAAAGAGCTGTCATACTCCACTGAAGACGAGGATAATCAACTCAGATGGAATCACTCAATGCAGTCAAGCATAATAGGCTCTTCTCAAAGGGGTGCAATACATCACCTTTTTCTTCAGCTACAGCATTTCTGCTTCTAAATGGGTTCCATTTGTCACAAGGCGTGGCCTCCAGTAGAAACCCCATGCTTCTGGAGTGCTGGATTTCAGTTACCCTTTCTGGCTTTTTAGCGCGATGACTCACCTGCTCTCAACTGCTTCATCTTTAGAAGATCAGACTGAGGTAACCTTGAGCAAGGCGCCCGGTGAAATCTCACACCGCTGACATGATCAGAGTGCTGGGAAAGGCATGTCTTCCCTGAGTTCAGAAGGCAGAAAGGCAGGCTGCTTTCTGATTAATATCAAGACCAGATCTGGCCTTTTGTTGACTGTAAAGCCTCAGGATCTGGTGGCAGTATTGTCTGCATTTTGACAAAGAGCTCTGCTGTCTGATTTTTCACTGTTTGCAGTGGAATAGATTTGATGTTCCCAATAGAATCAGTCTGCAGTGAGGACAATATACTCACTGATGGTACAGGGCAGAACTCTGATTTTGTTGAGAAGTCGGGGTGGGGGGAAACATATTAATAAAGAAAATCTCCCAGAAAAGTATTTTTATTGTTTGCTGGAATCTGGACAGAAGCAAACAGTTTGCTGGGGGCTGAGTTGAAGATGGAGACCCCTCCTCTCTGTTGTGACCTGCTTTTTCTATCGGTCATTCCAGCTGAGCAAACTCTATCCAATTGTTCCAATTATCTATGTCAATAACCCCAATTATTGCTGTATATGTGTATTTGTTGTACATAGCCAATTTTGAGTAAAATCAGGGTCTGTGCACATTAAATGGATTTGGAGCAGAAGGGACTCCTGAGTTTAGAATGGCTTCCAGGGGAGATGTCAAGCACACATCGGTACTGCTGGGTCTCCTGTTGTGGGGTACCCACTAGAGAAGACTGCTTGGGTAGATCTAAGCCAATAGAAAGTCTTTATTAGTCAGCTGGTGACTACACTGTGTGTTTAGGATCTCAGTGTAGCCCTGAACTATTCTCAGGGTAAGATTTTAAGCACAAAAACCATGTTCTGGATTGACATACTTCAGCTAACAAGAATAGCTAGCCAGAAACAGAACTACAGAAGCCCAAGAGCAAGGCCAGTACATTTAGAGACTTTCTCAGAACCATGAATTGATTAATTAGGTCTTGTTTTGCCTGGTAGTGCTGTCTACATGCTGAGTCCTATATCCTGAGGGGTACTTCCATTGTGGAATCAGTTGTGCTAAGGTCTGGGGGCCCTGTTACACGGCATCTCAAGAACAAGCTAGAACGGTGCTGATCATTGGATCTTCTGGTGAAGAAAGGAGCGTTCCATATGTCCCCTAACCTGTATGGTAGTCACTAGTCACATGTGGCTTGTAATTGCTTGAAATGTAGCTAATTAGACTGAGAAGTTGTATTTTGACTTTGTTAGTATATATACACACACACACACACACAGTCTTATTATTGTTTTAAATTATGTGCATGCACAAGTCTTTGTGCCAGTTTGTGCACATGAGTGCAGTGCCTGTGGAGGCCAGAAGAGGGCATTGGTTGCCATGGAGCTAGAATTAGAGGCACTTCTAAGCTGCCCAGGGTGAATTGAACTTGGGTCCTTGGGAAGAGCTTTCAAACTCTGAGTCATCTCTCTATTGCTAATTAATTTAAGTAGCCACTTTAATTCGATGAATGAAAGTACCTGCGCTTGCATATAGCCATTGACTTTTCAGCAGAGTCTCTGTCCTTGATGAATTTAGGCAGAATATTTAAGGCCCCCTTTCCCCCAATACTCTCCTGACCAAATGTTTTTGTCTCTTCAGCCTACCCAGGTCCATAATTCCTCACTTAAGTGAGTTCATGTCCATCATTTTCTGTACTTTATTTCTGACAAGATTTCTACTGGTTCATGTTAAGGAATATTGTACACTGCAGGCTTCTCAAAGACAGGACCTGTCATCATGCCAATAGGTTAATATATGATTTTTTTTAAAGCGGACTCTTACTTTTTCTAAAAGGCTCCAAATGTTAAATGCAGAGGTTTTGCTCTGACAGAACATTTGGTGCCATGACAAGGAGATTCCAAGGAAGCATCTGGTCATGGCATCATGTTGGTACACTGGCTTCCCTTCTGCCTGTCAGTGTCTACGCCGCAGCACTCTAGTAGTGATTTTCTGGGATGCATTAGGTCACTATCAGTGGCAGAGTTGTCTCTTAGCAGAAACTAGGTGGACTTCTGCCCTGCAAATGTCTCTATCATGATCTCCAGACTCTGAGTGGCAATAACAGGTTACTCAGGACTTCCTTCCTTTAAGGAGCCCAGCACCTCTTCCACATGAAAATATGGATTTGGGGGAGGTGAGAGGGCGGCCCACTGTGGGCTTTGTGATTACTTAGGTGTGTGTTTCCATATTGCAACAAATGAATGACCTGTGAAATGGCAAAGGGAAAAAGAAACCTAATATCCACAGTGTCCATCTGTCCATCTGTTGCTGCCTGGTGTGGCAGGGGTGTCACTATTTAGTCACCACTGTTCCCTTCTGGGTGGGTTGAGGAGTAGACAGCCTCAGAGGCTTCCCCAGAACATGTCTTTGTAAGGCATATCATATCCCATGGGCTCCAAGGCTAGCACTCTTTCCCTCCACACTTCCCTATAGACTGAGGCATCATACTCTCTTTTAAATTGTCTTTTAAAAATTCAGCCTGGTCCTAAAATCTGACTGCTAGTGATTTTAAATTGCACTGAATCACCACACTGCACACCAAAGAAAGCAATGTACCACTGTTATATTAGCAGTCCGAGTTAAGAAAGCAAACACTGGGCAAAGAATCCTGTCCTGTAGATAAGGGGAAGAATTTTAAGTCTTCTACCAACAGGATTCTTTCCATATAAAACAATTTGTTTGTAATTTGTTGGATTTCAAACTCTGGCTTACATTTTTGGCCTCTAATTCATATTCTGAACTGAGACTACATTGCAACTGCATCTTCCTCTTATTTTTTTCTGTTTCTTAGCAACAGGAGTTTAATCACCTAAACAGGTTTATAGTTGGTGATTTAAAGCATTAAAGAAAAGAGGTGTGTTTCTGTCAGGTGCATTTTTCTGGTTGGCATCATTTTATCATATAAAGCGTTTCTAATTAGGGAGGCATGAAATCAAGAGATGGTAGAAGGTAGAAGGTTAAAATATGCTGTGTACATGTTCAGAAATGCCACAGTAAAAATCCATTAGCTTATATGATTACTATGTGTTAATATTTAATTAACACATAATATTTAATTGTCAGGCTTGGAGATGGCTCAGAGACAGACTTCACTGCCAAGTTTGATGACTTGAATTTGAGTCTCAAGATCCACATGGTTTACACACACACATGAAAATAAATGTAATATAATTTGTTTTCTTTAAAAAATATTAGTTCTTTGAGAGTTTCATACAATATGCTTTAATCATACTCAGCCCCCCCAACACTTCTCAGATTTACCTCCATTCCTTACTCACTCAACTTTGTATTATTTGTATTATTTTGTTTTGTTGTTCAACACAGGGTTTCTCTGTGTAACATTCCTGAATACCTAGAACTCGATCTGTAGAACAGAGCTGGCCTCGAACTTATAGAGATCAGTCTGCCTTCCAAGTCCTGGGATTAAAGGTGTGTACCACTAATTTTTTAATCCCTCACGATCAGTTTGTGGTGTCCAGATATCCATTCTTGTGAGATATCCTTGTGTGACCGTCCATTGGAGAGTGATGGGCTTACCAAGGCCTACACTCATTTGAGGAAACTGTCTCTCCCTCTCCTGGAAGCTAATAATTGCCAATCACTTCACCATGGCTTGTGTTGGGATTATGCGCCTGTATTCTTACTCCCTGCTGGGTTTTGGTCTCTCTCAGACTTGCACCGGTTCTGTGCATGTGGTCACATTGTTGTGAGTTCATGTATGCAGTGCCCTGCTGTGTCTGGAAGATAATGTTTCCTTATCGTCTCTGTCATGTACAGTCTCTCTCCCCCTTCTTCCACAGTGATCCCTAAGTCTGGGAAGAGGGTATGTGTGTTCCCTTTAGGGTTACACATTCTATAGTCTCTTCATTGTAATAAAAAGTTTTTTAAATGAAAATTTTTGGGTTTACAAACAGAATAAGATGCATAGACTAGGGCTATAGGTGTTAGATCAGGAACTTACCAAGTGTAAGGTCCTGGATTTGATCCAAATACCATAAAAAATAAAGCCAAATAAAATGCAGGACACAATGTCCGGAATATCGTAAATTTAAGCCGATGATACCACTACATTGGCACCATCTATGCGTGAACCTTGGCATTGTGTACAGATGCGCTCACTAGTCTTTAACCTCTTCCACTCCCTTCTCTTTTCTCTGAAACCACTGGATAAAGTCAGTGGATAAAGGATGGTTCCCTCTTCAAGTACTTTCTCTTGTTCTTCTCTGTTTTCCCTCCCCTTGGTCCGCAGGAGATCTCTCAGAGTGCCCAGATTAAAACTGAACTTCACAAGTACCACGTCAACCAGTAATAGACCAACCTTGAAGCTGTGAACGACTCCAAGTGACATGTGTCGTCTGTCAGCAGGAAATGTTTATACTCAATTTGTGAATACTGAAGAGGAAAACGGCACTGAGGAGAAGTGCTGAAATAATTTCAGCAAAATATTCTTGTATAATAAAAAGGAAGGGCATAAACTCTGAATTAAAAGGATTATTTGGGGACTAGAATCCCCAAATAAGTTAAGGAACTTGCTGTTCTTACAGAGGAACCAAGTGTGGCCCCTAGCACCCACATCCAGGGGCTCACTGCCACCTGTACCAGCAGTTTTGGGTGACCCAACACCCTCTTATGACCTCCTTGGGCACCTGCATGCTCACATATATAAAATATCAAAAAAAAAAAGTTTTTTCAAAAGTGTGTTTGTTACCTGGGCTTTCCAGCTCACATGTAATTCTATGTGTAGACCAGTCCTGCACACCAACAATGCATATGCTTGCCTACTCGGAACAGGAATTCTACCATCCTTTCCAAACAGCAGCTGTTGCTATCTGAAAATGCTTGCTTTCATGTTAAACACTTTCTGATCAAGGCCGGAGAGGAAGCATGAAACAATGTGCACCAACTACACCAGACACTGTGCTCGCCCAGATTTCAGAACGGGCAGTTAGGAAAACACGTTCACAAGTTCACAGTCCTATGGGGATTATCTAAAATTTTTATTGTTCTTGTGTATGTATGTGTACACATGAATCTTGATCACCATATTAATGCTACATGTATACATTGTATGTTTATCTTATCATATGTGTAAATCATTCTCTGTGGGTTAAATCCTCAAACATGGAACTGATGACTCCAAGGTGTGTGTTATTGTCGTCTTTTGCTTACTTGCCTTGCATGGTTCTATGTTTTCACACTTTTGCCAGCAAAAACTGCTGCCTCGTATTTTATCAGCTAGATGTTTTATTTCCTTTGACAGTTTGGTAGATGGAATGGGTATTTCCTCATAGTTTTAATTTACACTTATTTTATGAATGAAGTTGAGTACCTTTTTAAATGTTCTCAGAGATTCTGTCTTTCCACTTATTTGACTAATCTGTTCTCTTTGCTCTTTTGGAAAACTGATGTTTTACATGAATAAGTTATACTAATATAGTAGTTAGTTCTTTATGACATACATGGGCAATAAGTCAAACATTTTCTCTGTGCAGTTTTTATTTTGCTTTTGGAACTTTTTTTATTCTGTAGAATTTATAGTAACTGTTGTTAACCAGACATTAATCTTCCATTTGTGTCTCTAATAGGTATCAAAATTAGATTCTCTTTCTTAGATGAAGAAAATAATTGTTTGAGAATTTTACTACTGGTAGTAACACTTCCCTGTAGTTTTCCTACTTAAGTATTTAATCCATCTAGGACTCATTCTAGTTCAAAGTATACTACTTTGTTCTTCTGTATGTGGCTGTTGTAGCTGTTGGGGTTTGTCAGGAGAGTTGGAGGCACACTATATACTGAAACAGAGGGTGGTTAGTAAGGACGTTTGGTCACACAGATGTTAATGGCTGAAAGAGTCAAAAGAAAATGCCAAGAGAACACGGCTGTGCTTGTGGCTGTGGGCTCCTGAGAGAAATCACGAAGAGAATACATTTACAGGTAGGAGATGAGAGGACAAGTCTGGTATAAGATGCTGGAGAGATGAGGTAGAGTCAGGAGAGGAGACCGGGAATGAGCGGGTCAAGAGGTCAGCAGGAAATTAGTACCTGGTCCCAGAGTTCAAGTTTTCACTATGAAAGAAGCAGCAAATGTGTCGTGTTGGAGCAAGGAGAAGGGGCAGTGGGACTTGAGCGTTGAGGTTAGCGGCAGGGACATCACAGCTTACCTTCACAGGAGGCTTCAGGGGAGCCACTGAAGCACAGTCCTCATGAGAATGCGTTTAAAGAAATCCCACTCGTCTTGAGGAGTGGATCCTGGAGCAAGGACAAGCTGCTTTTTCAGTGAGTTTCTTGGAAAGGAAGGGAGAAAAGTGAAAGGAGGTCTGGCGGGGGAAGTAGAGTCACAAGAGGGTCTTGTTCTGATGCGAAGAATAACTGCATTTGTGTGTGCTTATACTTCAAAGAGTCACATGGTAAAGATTCCGTTCTTATCAAAGAAGTCTCTCGTTCAGCAAATGAGACCATCACAGAAAACCCCAACTGGGCACAATGCAGAGATCACTGGATTGTGGGACATGCAGCTCCCGCAGACACATTTACACACTTACTCATTACATCTGGTAAATGTGTCCTACATCTATGGCTAAGGGAATGAGACTATCGTTAAAGAGAGGCCAGAAAAACTGTAAGAGCAGAATGCCATGAAGCTTACTGTGAAAGTCTGTTCTTGAAATGACTGCATAAATGAGACTCAAGCATTGGCAACATCAGTGGGCAGATTATGTTGATGGGGGAAAAGTGTCACATGGACCCACCTCTAGACAAAGAACTACAGACACTAATGACTGCTGAAGAAGGGGAATTAGCATCTTCTCGGGATGATCCCCTTATTGGCAAGGTATTGGTCCCTGAAACTATATACACACAAGCAATAGAAACAGACTCATATTTATATACCTGTTGTATTTATATGTCTGTGTGTGGGCATAGTTGAAGAAAGTAGATTTCTATAAGAGACAATCTCTAAAGGATGCAGTGGGATCTAGGCCACCTTCCTTTGTCTCTCGGCTGCCACATGCTTCTGTCAAGGTATGCAGCCTCACCCCAGGCCTGAAAGCTATTGAGCTGAGACCATGAGCTTCTCAAACTCTGAGCCAAAACAAAAGACGTCTGTCTTCCTTCAGCCTTCCTTTCTCAAGTGTTCTGTCGCAGCAAGGCAAAGCTGACTTACACCCAGACCGATGCAAATGAGCTATTAAGATGCAGTAAGAGCACAGATGCTGGTTCCTGGCTGAGCAGTGGAGAGCGGACAGGCCCCAGTGTCCATGATGAGAAACTGTCATGCCTTTGACACTTAAGTGCTCCACACAGGAGATGCGTTTTATGGAGCGAGCTACAGTGGAACATGAGGTGGTGGGAAACTGTGGAAGTTTGTTCCCAGTTGTTTGGATTCTCTCGGTAAGCTGGGGAGTAATAGGAAATGTGTGTTGAGTAATTTGATGAGGGAGAAGAAGGGATGGGGTAGTATGTGAGAGGGGCCAGGAACTATAGGAACGATTTGTTGGTAGTATTAGCTGGCCAGTTAAGGCTGATAACGTGGTAGGATGTGTTTCGGCTGTAGATACAGAGTTGAATGTTAGCAATGAAGACTTAGGTTTAAACAAGGCTATATGTGTTTGACCTAGAGAGTTTGATCAAGTGAGGGAAGAAGCAGGAAAATGAGTATGTCTGCAGTGGAAACTGAGGCAAGATGAGAAGGAAAATGAGCATGGTGGGAAAAGAGAGATGAAAGTCAGTGAAAGTAACGAAAAGTCGATGGCTTATAGATTCTGCCATCATCAAATACTGTTAGATTTAAGGTTTTAGAAACAATCAATGACAAATAGCTGAGATGGTGGTACAGACTTGAAATTATAGATGATTATAGTTTTTATACCAGACAACTGGATTATGAGTATAGAAGTACTTATTACCAAGGTAGTATAGAGGGAGATGATTTGAACAGAGGATTCAAGGGCCAGGAAAGTCAGAGTGCAATGAATATGAGGGTCCTAAAAGACACAGTGTCTCTCATTTTGGTCAGTGGACCTCCCCAAAATTCTAATTTCCTAGGAATCTCATTTTGGGAGAAGAAAAAGGCTAGATCCAGAGTAGTAAAGAGATTTGTTACTTGCCAGACCGCCTTGCAGAAGAGATTGGCAGCTAAACATTGATGGGAAAGCCATGGGTGCGGTCACACATTGGCTGTACTTGTTAGCTATATGTTACTCGGGCCCTCAACGTCAATCTAAACCTCACGCTAGGGCCCAGAAGATGGGATTGAGGGGAGGGGTGCTGCTGAATTTCTTTGTTCTTTCCAATGTGGCCACACCAGTGAATCTCAGTTTCCTACTTTTAACCATTAATCTGACTCTTTTAATTAATCTATTAAGAATAGCTGATGGAGCTTGGCTTGTTGGGGCAGCTGGAACACAGGCGCTGACCCTAGGGAATTATCAACTTGGGAATAACCCAGAGGCAATGTTTGCAAGGAAGGAGAGCAGATAATCAAAAGGCAAATGAATACAAAATGGCGAAAGGAAATTGGCTGGTCTGATTTGATGACATGAGAACCAATGACAGGATATTTCTGGCATGAGAGAATGTTCTGGAGCAGTGATCAAGAACAAGGAGGAAATCTTTGTCACATCCAAGCCCACTGGAGCAAGGAGAGTGAAGAGGAACCATCTACTCTGAATCACTGGGCGGGTGGTGCGCACGTTCCTGTGTTTTCTTTAGGTAGTGGTTCTTGTGCATAGCAGATTAATAACATCTGGAGGCAAAAACCAGACATCTTCTTCACTCACACACAGGCATGGATGTGTGCATTTGCCTCTGGGTATGTGTATGTGTGTACTTTCAGTGATTTGTGATTCCAAAGTGCTGCTAAATATGAATCCCTTCCTTAGACCAATGAAGTGCAGGGGAGAATCTCAGAAGAGTTAGCAACTATAACAGCATTTGCTTGTACCTGAGTGAGTTTCAGAGAACACTGTCAGAAAAGTTAGGACGATAGAAAACATGCATGACCAGAAGTGGTGATGACAGGGAGAGGCATGGGCCAGTTTGAGTTTGGGGGTGAGTTTTCTGTTTTCTTAGTTGGGCCCCAAATACCAAGAGCTTGTTGGCAGCTGCAGCCATCAGAAAGAACATGAGTAATTCTTTCACTCATGGCTTTGGTGAATTCTCTGGAGATACAGCTAGAAGAGCAATGACAGATTCATGAAGAAGAGATGATTTCAAATGGTTTTCTTCAGAACTGATCTCTATGAATGTGACATCATGCCACTAGGACTTCAGCTAGAACAGGCGTCCCTGTTGTTCTGGCCCCTTTTGCTAGATTAGCTCTTGGGATTAAGCCTGTGTAAAGATTGTCAGTAGAAAGAGGGTATCTATCCTACATACTCATTAGTCTTTACAGTCATGGAGAAATGTGAAAGGGATCCAGGGATCTTCTCATAATGCCATTAATCAAAGTGGCCACTGTTAAACACGAAATGATGAGTTCAGTGCTGAGAAATCTGGCAGCGGGGCTGTCTTACCTCACCCACCTACCTCTTCTATTCAGTCATCATCACCACGCTTTGATCTGACCGTTCACTTATGGATGACAAAGTGTTTCGATGACAGCTCAGATAAGGCGCCCGACCACAAAATTCTCAGCAGAGAGCAGCGCATATCAATTGTCTGAGGCAATAATGTCTGGCAGTTCAGTGAGTGCAGATAAACAGTAGGGACCTTGAAATAAACCAAGGGGCCTTTGGGCTATCTTTTCCGTTCTATCATAATCTAGAAAGTTCTTTGCCTAGAAGTTTTCAGCTATTAACCTTAAATTTGGCTAGTGATCCTTGGTCATTGATTTTGAAAAGAGAAGATGCATTGGCAATATTAGAATAGCTAGTGTAACAAATATTTCCAACATCAGAATCAATGTCATTCTGTCCCATACAGCTTAAGTTTAATTTATTATGGCAAAAATTCATAAGGGAAGACAAGACATGAGACCATGGCACACATGCCTAACCTAACTGCTGCTATTTTGGATGATAGATGACTGGAATTAGCTACTCACAAGCTTGTCACAAGATCAAGTTGGCCATCATCTTCCCTCGGGTGTGTTACAATTTTTTAAAAAGCGGCAGTAGACAGCAGAAATGCTGTAGGTCCCCAAATGGTGGTAGGGGCCATGTGGCGGC
>LOEQ01002896.1:223305-235106 GCA_001685075.1 Bramus lutescens | reverse complement strand
TACAATTTGTGTGTTGTTATTTTGGTGTATAAGCTAGCCGTGCGGGAGCTGGGCTGGATGAAAAGCAGGCCTGCTCCCCTCATCACTACATTCCCCCCTCCCTCCACCCCCGCACTGGGACTCACCCTTCTCCCTCTCTGACCTGCTCTGTTGTTCTACAACCAAAATGGTGCCCTTTCTTCTCTGGGATGAATCCTTTCCCATGAAAAGCTTTGGTCATGCAAACAGGTCTGCGTGTGGCAAGACCAGCTTGCCAGTCAATTCCCCACAGGAAACTGCATCAATGGGTTTCACCAGGGCTAAACTCCTGCCTGCTATACTAACTGGTTGGGAGGCAACCCTAGGGGCGGAATGCATGGAAGGGAGGAACTGTCCACCTACTGAGCAGAACGACAGCAGAGATGTTCCATCAGCTCAGAGACCTGTCTAGATGGCTTATGTTGACAGCATTACATTTACTGAGCTAGAGAAACATCTACAAAATATCTGCATGCATTTCCCGCATTTCAATGAATTCAGCTTCTCGCTGGCATCACAGAGAGTTATCACACAAAGAGGTGAGCAGCTTGAGGGCAGGCCCCCAAGTCTTTGGAATTTAAGAAGTTGTCACAGCCCTGCATGAGGGAAACTGTGGCCTTATCTAATTTCTAATCCAGGACATAGCGACTGCCTTACTATTAATATCCCAATGTGTGCAAAAAAAAAAAAAGAGGAAAAATATATTTAAATCCATGGATGATGGTGATATTTGAATGACTGACCATAAGGAAAATTGACTATCCTTTTTAAAATGTATTACATAGAATTTTAGTTTTTCTCCAAAATTGATAGTCTCTAACTAGTGAATTGGGAATGATTTTAATTTCTCCATTTGAATTTTTTAAATTTGGTGAAATAGGCAATCCTATAACAGTCATTATTGAAACTTTTTTTTTTTTTTACAAAGTCTCTCCCTGTAGGTCTGGCTGACCTAGAACTCTTGTAGACCAGGCTGGCCTCACAGACATCTGCCCACCTCTGATTCCTGAGTACTGAGACTAAGGGTGTGTGCCACCACATCCTGGCTGTTGTGACTATTTTCAGCTATGTAATTCAGTAGCATTAAATATGTTGACCTTGTGGGGCAACTGTTACCGCCAAAGAGCTCAAGGAGTATTTTTCTTGTCAACTGGAAACTCTTTACCTAATACCCAGTAATTGCTTTCCCCGTAGTTCCCCCCCCACCCCTGCTAACCCCTGTCTGCTTTGTTTCTATAAATTTGATGGCTCTAAGTACCTCATATAAGTGAAACATATGGCATTTGCCATTTTATAACTAACTTATGACCCTTAACGTAACATCTTTAGGCTTGGTTGATACTGTAGCACATGTCAAAATTTTCCTGCTTTTAAAGCTGAACAGCATTCTTTTGGATGGTCTGCTGCATCTAGTTTCTCTGTCATCTGGGGGTGGACACTTGAGCTCCTTCCAGTTTGACCCTGCGTAGCTGCTATGAAGAATTGGACTGATATCTATTAAGACCACTGCTCTCAGTTCCTTTGAGTGCATACCCAGCTGCAAAAGTTTTAGATCATACATCAAAATGTTTTCAGGTTTTTGAGGGACTTCGGTGATCATCTGCACTTGGCTGCATCATTTTTCCTGCCCAAAATATCAGAACCTCAGGAGTTCTGATATTTTGCAACCTCACTACCACTTACTCTTGATTTTCATTTTGTTTTGTTAGCACCCATTCTAATGATATAAATATCTATCATGTAATTGTGACTTTGATTTGTATTTCTCTAATGGTTTGTGATATTGGGCATCTTTTTACTACTTGTATTGCTTTTTCCTCTGGAGAAACATCTGTATAAGCCCTTTGTTCATGAACAATTTTTGGACATATAGAAGTTATTATTCTGCATATTAATTTCATCAGCCACATGCCATTCATTAAGTTGCTTTTCACTCTGCTGGCTGTATTCTTCAATGCTTGGAAGGGTCTAAGTTTGACATAGTTCAGCTAATCCATGTTTTTCCTTTCATTGCTTGTGCCATTTGGTATATTCAAGAAACAACTGCCAAATTCATTATCAGAAAACACTTTCTTGAGTTTTTTATGAGACTTTTATATTTTGATGGATTTTGAGCTAATTTTAGTAAATGCGCAAAGATAAGGGTCAAATTTTACTAAATACGTGGCTATCCAGCACTCTCCTTTCCACACTGAGCCATCTTGGCATCTTTGTGGGAAATCTTTCTACTGGCTTCATTTACAGTTTTTCCACTCTGTTGATCTACATCTTTGTCTTAATGACAGTGCCACACCATTTTGATTAGTGTAGTCTTGTAATTAGCTTTAGAATCAGAAAGCATCCGACCCTGGTGTCACTCTTTCACAAAACTACATTAGTATATAGTTTATTATTATTATAGCACACTTAAGATTCCATATGAATATTCACTTGCATTCTTCTATTTCTACAAAAGTCATTTCAGTATTGAATATTTTATTTTTAAAATATCAATCTGTTGACTTGAAGGTAAAAGCAAATTTTAACATGATAAATTACATCTCTTCCAAATACTTTAGTGAAAGATTTCTCTTGGCTAGGGGTGTGCTGCTAATCTTCTGTGAGTATGCTCTGCAGAGAACATTGGGCTGCTCTGTCCCATACATCTGCAGAGGGAAATTATTTCAGAGAATGCACAAAGTCACATTTCCAGCCGTTTAAATCGACCATGTCCTAGTGTTCTTCTGCTATGATACATTATTAATCACATTAGCTTTGCTTTTTACAACCCAGGAAAAACTGGCTTTAATTTCTATAATAACAGCGAATAACATTATAGATTACAACTTTTTAGCTTTTAATCCACTTATAACATTAGTATTTACCTAAGCTGGATAAACATGTAATTTAATGTGGATGAGATTGAAAGATAACCCATTTACTCTTGCAACATTCTGGTGGAACGTACTGTGTTTCCTTATTCAGTTTACATATTTTCTTTTGGAATAAACTATGGAGAACAAAGTGACTCCTGAATTATAGACAAAGCTGTCAGATGAAAGACTTAAGGAAGTTGACGAAATGTAACTGTTTAGAGCTCTTGAACAAGGCTTAGTCATGAGTGGTTCATGACTGGCTTGGTTGACCTTCTCACTTCACATTACTTAAATTTACTCTTCTTGATTTCAACAAATATTTACTGCATGCCTATCATGTGGCAGGCACTCTATGAGGGATAGTAGACACAGCCTCTGTCCTCACAGTGGTTCACCACTCCAGGAGGAAATAGACAGTAAACTAATAAATTACCTTATGTAAATAGATACAGAACACTTGAGTTCCCAGAATGGGGAAGTGCTCACAAAACGGCCATGTTCTGACCTTCCCATTGCAATGATGGGCTATATTTAAGCAGTTAGCTAAATCATACAAAGGAGTGGTGGTGTTTGGGCATAGCATCATTCTGGGTCTTCTAGAAGTAAAGACAGATCTGGGTTTTTTCCTCAAATATATCCTTTGTTAAAAGCCAACGGCTCTTGGCAAGAATGCCATGTTTAAAGCACACCAGGTCATCATTTAGGGGTAGGCTTGTACCCTCCCCACTGGATATGCCTCCTCCCAGTCAAGTCAGGGGAGAATACCAAAGTGGCATCACCTAAGAGTCTGCAGGGAGCTACCTCCCTAGGTCAGTGTTTTTTGAAGTCTGTGTTTCATCACAAACACCCAGGTAAATATTAAAATGTTACTGTTCTGGGAGGTGAAAGAGATGTCAACAGTTTTAAATCATAATGAGAGAGGAATAAACAGGTCTGTTGTTCTGTTGCTCATATGCAGGGATAAGGTGCCTGAAAGGATTTTGAATTTTTTTTTAACCACAAAGAATTGGTAAATGTTCACCCTGTCTTGAACTTACACATTAATATATATTGAAGCATGACATGATTCCTCATAAGTGTGTATAGTTTCTATGTGTCAGATCAAGTAAATTATATTAACCTTGTGAAAAGCTATGAAATGTCACCTGAAGTCTTCCTGTGAGCTTACTGACACCAGAGGCTGCACTGTGAGGGTCAGAGGATCATTGTCATTCCCACTGTGCTCCTAAGGTGCATGTGCTCCCATTTCAGAAATGCAGAAGGAGAACAGAAGAGCAAAGTTGCTTTTCCTGCACCCTGCTCATTATAACTTGGTTTGCTTTTTTCAAAGACTTCATAATCCAGCAAGTTTAAACACAGTAAAAAAAAAATAACAACAGGCATAATAATCAATAACTTCATTTTGCCTTTAAATGAACGTGTTTTGAGGTTCAGCTTCTAGGCACCATCAGGTCAATTAGGGCTGCTCTGGTCCATACAGGATTCTGTGGACTAACTACCCGGTCTCCTCGCTGGCGTCTTCCACAGTGTGGACGATTTGCACCTGTTTGCCTGGGTCTGGCCTGGATTTTCACAGTCCAGCTTCCTAGGATTCCGTTCCCTTAGTAACTAAGGCGTACTTGCAGGCAAACTGGGAGAACTGGTGAGCCTGGTTTGTCTAGAACTGGCAGATATACAGCTCATTTTCCAGGGAGCCTCTTGGTCTGAAAGGACCAGGATCCTTCCGTGAAGCAAAGTCGATGGGACTGATAGTTCCAAGAGATCACGGAGGAACTCTAGGAGAAAGCAAGTCCCCAGAAATGAGTGAACCTCCAAGAACCTTCAGTTAACACCACAGTGTATACCAGAGGGCACAGTGAAGAAACCACTGACATGGCCATTCTACAAGGGGGAAGGTTTTTATTGTGGGTAGGTGAGAGAAAAGATCCCGAGGCCTCTGGAAGTGTCCAGAGCAGAGAGAAAAGAAAGCAGACTAGACATGACCAGGGCTATAAGGAAGCAGAAGAAAGCAGGAGAGCGGGAGAGAATAGCGGAGAGCTTAGCGAGAGGCTGCAGACCTCACAAGAAGGCCCGGTAGAGTGGTGGAATTGAGTTGCGCAGCAGTGTCAGTAAACAAATCCCGTGCATTCTAAAGACGTGACTCGTGGGAGGGGCTTTAGACCAAACAGGCAGCTATTTCTTAGGGCTGAGTTGCCCTGTCTGTCCCAGAGCAGTAGCTTCCAAATGCAGCTATGTTGCCGAATCGCTTGTAGAGATGGTTTAAAACACGGTGGTGGTGGTGGGGGGGATAAAATGGAGGTTTTCTTGCCTCAGGTGAGCATGACTCAAGGGCCTGGGGTCAGACAATAAGTAATCCATCAAACACCATAGGCAAACTCAAAGAATGACTTTCATAGACAACGGTGGAATGGGTTTCAGAAAAGTGTTTTACTATCAGTGAGAACTTAAGAGAAAGTAAGAAACAGACCTCCCATATAACTGAGGGGAGGGGAGGGGAGGGGAGAGGAGGGGAGGGGAGAGAAAGACAGAGAACAACTTTGTCTTCTTCTTTACATGTGTTTGAGACTCAGTCTCAGGTCACCAGACTTACCCACTGAACATCTTCCTGGTCTTGAGGCCCTTCTGGGTCTTTATAACAAACATATCTGACCATTTCTCGGTCCTGTGGATTCAAAGTCCAAAGCTTCTTGCTGCTCTATGACTCAGTGTGTGACTCACAGGGTTTAATGTTGAGGACATCATTATCATTGGATATTTCATAGTCTTTTCCTTAAGGTTTTTATTATTTTTTAAATGAGTATGAGCGTTTGGCCTGCATGTGTGTGTATTAACCACGTATGTGCTTGCTGCCCTCTGAGAAGATGACATCGGCACACCTGGAACTGGACCTGGACTGTTGTTAGCTAGCCAACATGAGGTCAGGGGATTGAACCCTGGACCCTATTCAGAAACAAGTGCACTTAGCCGTCTCTCTAGCCCCATCTTTACAGTCTTGTTCCTGGAATACTCTCACCTAACTAAGCCCTACTCCTTCACTCATCGTGAGATTTCAGGTCACATCCTACTGTTAGCTCAGATTCAAGTAAACCATTCTGGATAGACATCATTCCTCCCTGCGTTTCCTCCAGCACCTGCTTGTTGGAACCACATTATAAATTATTTCCCATTGTCAGTATCCCTTCAGACTTGAATTTCTGGGGATACAACTGTTTCTGTAATGCCTGAATGCAACACATTGTAGAACGTGAATGTACACAGGTTATTCAGTGAATGGGTGATTCAGCTCTGATTTTGAGCCCGTGTTGCTTTATTATGCCTCTGACTCTTGTCTGGCAAAGCCCAAATGCCCTCCCATGACTTCGTGACTCAGTGTTCACCTGGCCCAGGGCAGCACGGAGTAGCTCTATGCTGCCCCCACATGTTTTGAATCAGCTCCTACTGCAACCGACTGAGACCACACCCCTTGTTCTCCAGGGTTACCACGGGCACGAAGGTCTGTGGGTCTGCTGGCAGAGACATGAGACTGCCGCGCTTCTTTCTGTGCCAGGGCCTCATCTGGTTATCGTCAGCAAGTAAACCGAACATGGTGTTGTCTCTTTGTTCTCCTGTCCCCTTCCTCCTCTCACACTGAAGAAGGCAGCTCATTCTGAGAGCCATTTTTAAAGCATTCTCTCTGGTCCATTTGCATCCTTAAGGTCTATTGAGAGCTCCCTGGAGTCCTCGGACTTTAACCACTTCTTTCTGGTTTAACTTCTCAGTGAAAATAATGTTTAAGGGTGGAAGCTTTCTGACATTCGGGATTTTATCCTTTTTCACAAGAATTAACACATTCCTTTTTCCTTTTCTTTTTCTTTTTTGGGTTTTTGTTAGTTTGTTTTTTGAGACAGGGTTTCTATCTGTAACAGCTGCCTCTGCCTCCAGAGTGCTGGGATTTCAGGCATGTGCCACAACCAAGCAAATCAACACATTTCTAAAAATGCAGCTGTAAAGTGGTTTTATCTCGTTAGTGAAGGATCTTTTTCCCTACACTGAATCATGTATTTGAAGCAGTGAACAAATTTATTGAGATCGCATAGTCATCATCACTAATTCACTGATTCAAAAGATATTACACACAGGCTGGGCATGTGTACAGAACTTCAATTGCAGCACTCTGCAGTCAGAGACAGGTAGATCTCTGTAAGTCTGAGACCAACCTAATCTACACAGTGAGTTTTAGGATAGCCAGAGCTGCACAGAGACTCCCTGTCTCAAAGCACACACACACACACACACACACACATCACAAGGGCAGGTGAGACGGTTCAGTATGTAAAGGTACCTGGCGCCAAGCCTGATGACAGAGATAACCAGCTCCTGAAAACTGTCCTCTGACTTCCACATGCATGCCATGGCAGTTTGTAGCACACACAAGTAACAAATAAATAATAAGTAAATATAACAACTGTATTAAAAAGATATCACAATATTGATTTACTCTATTAAATTATTTAAGTAGCAATATCATAGAAACAGTATTGCTAATTTTTTTAGTGCTATCTCTACAGCCATTTACGGAGCCCCTTAGTAAGTTCATTATGA
The DNA here is from genome assembly GCA_001685075.1 of Bramus lutescens. Lineage (NCBI taxonomy): Eukaryota > Metazoa > Chordata > Mammalia > Rodentia > Cricetidae > Bramus > Bramus lutescens. The sequence continues at coordinate 227,652 of LOEQ01002896.1, read as the reverse complement.
CTAGAATGGCTCTAAGTATATGATACACTGTAGCTCTTTTATTTGGTAATTAGTATCTAGAACAATTAAGCTAAGATAAAGTATCTAACATGTGGTGTCATATTATGAATAAGTTCAAGAATAGGTGGGTTTTTTTCCTTGTAAAAGAAATAGGTGTTTCCTATTCTCATATGGAAGCACAAAACACCCGAGCAGCCAAAGGCTTCTTGTACAACAACAACAACAACAACAACAAAACAAACAATGCTGGAGGTATCACCATTGTTGTAATTAAAAAAAAAAACTCTGTGAAGAGGAGTCATGCCATGCAACAAGGCTCACGTGGGAGGTTTATTCGAAGAGGAGAAAGAAGGGGCAGAGAAGGGGCAGAGACAGGTCCCTGGAGACAAGAGTGGTTGAAGAGAAAGAGAGAGGAACAGAGAGACAGAGAGAGAGAGAGAGAGAGAGAGAGAGGAGGTACGCAAAGCCCACCTTTAACAAGAGTGTGCACAGGAGGTGCTCTTAGTGGCTGCAGCCGAGGACATATCCTGTCAGGACCTTAAGGGCAGGCCAGTATGGATATCTAAATACTAACACTCATTCCCAACTTCAATACTGTAGAATCATAGTAACAAAAACATCATAGTACTGGCACAAATACAGACACCAGGATAAAAAGATAAGAAGGCATGTAAGTAAGTCCATGTAACCATAGCAAACTGACATTTGACAAAGATGCCAATTGCACACACTGGAGAAAAGACAGCCTCTCTAACAAAAGCTGTCAGGAAAAGTGGGTGTCCGCATGTAGAAGAGTAAACTGGTTCCAAATCACTCACCAGGTCAACTTGGATCGAAAACCTTAATATATAACCCAAAACTCTGAAACTTCTAGAGAAAAACACTTGAAGGCATGGGTATAGGAATAGACAAAGCCTATCTGAGAGGATTCTGGTAGCTTGGGAATAAAATCAAGAATTGACAAAAGGGATTGCATTAAATCCAAAGGCTTCTCCCACCAAAGAAGATAAGTGGAGAGAAGCCAACAGAAGAAAATAAAAGTCTTTGCTGGCCACACATCACACATCTGAAAGTGTGTTAAAATCTAGATTTCATTTAAAAATTTGAAAAACTAAATAGCAAAGTAACAAACTAATCAGTAAATGGGCTAATACAGTGATCAGGCAGCTCTCAAGAGATACAGTAAAAATGGCTAATAAATAAGTAAAAAAATCAGCATCATCCATCAGAGAAAACAATATTGAGATTGCATCTCATCCCAGTCACAAGGGCTGTCATAAAGACAACAGCGTGCTGGCAAGGACTCGCTCAGGGAGGGATAACTTGCAGGCTGTCTGTTGGTGGACTGTAAACTAGTCCAACCACTATGGAAATCACTATAGAAGTTCCGTGATTAACAAAAATTTATCTTTACCCTGTGACTTAACTGTACCACTCTTGGGTGTGTACTCCACGGACTCTAAGCCAGCACAGAGATATTTGCAGGTTTTTTTTTCATTAAAGATTTGTTTATATTTACCTTTTTATGTGTTTACCTACATAAGTTTATGAGCACCATGTGAATACAGAGTCCTGTAGAGGCCAAAAGAAGGTATCAATCAGATCCTCTGGAGCTGAAGTTACAGGCAGGTCTGAGCTGCCTGACCTGGGTGCTGGGGACCAGATCCCCTGTAAAAGTGCTCTAGTAACTGAGCCATCCCTACAAGCCCTACACTCGCGCATTCATGTTTACTGCAGGACTATTCCTAATAGCCAAGTCATGAATCAGGGTAAGTGATGTTGACAGATGCGGAAAGAAGAATGGTATATGCATAATGGATTTTATTCCATCATAGAGTTGAGCAAAACGTGTAGTTGACAGGAAAATGGATGCAAATGGGGACCATCATATTAAGCTAAATAAATCGGGCTCAGGTAGATAAATATTGCATGTTCTCTCTTCTGAAGCCTAGATTTTGTATTGTTATATAAACCGTATACATGAAAGTAGACGTGAGACTGGGGAATGAGAACGGCAGGAATAAAGGAGAAGGGATGGAGAAGTGAATATGATCAAAGCACATTACATAACTGCACAGAAGTATCTATGACAGCCATCACTGTGCACAATAAATATACTCCAGCAAAAGTATAGTAAATGTCTCCATGGACTTAGGACCTGCTCTGTGCCAAATCCTACACCAGTCACTCTATGAATGCCTATCTATTTCCATCCTGGCAACATTCACGTGATGGAGTTGTTAGAATTTTACTCCATAGGTGAGAAAGTTAGCTTACAGCAACATGTGTAAATTGCCCAGGTCTAGGACCAGAAAGTAATTCCAAGGTTCTTTAAAGATGGGCTCATCTCATTATACAGCAATGCAGGTTATAGTTCATGTTTTAATCAAATTCTTGTTTGTCTTAGTGCTTTAGAATTTGCTGAATGAGCTTCTGTCACATAGACCAGTGTGAGTTAATAGTCAAGAGTGTTTACTTCAGTTTATGTCTAAAAGCCAACTTTCTGGACACTTTTATCTACAGTGAGGGATAAGTCTTCAGAATGCGGTTTGTGGAACTAGCATGTGAGTAGCTCTGTGGTGGTTCCTTCTGTCAGGTAGGAATCTGGTGGATTCAGAACAAACACAATGGGAACCTGTTGCTCCTTGTGCACCTCTCATCGCTACCTACCTCAGTGACTGTTCTGTCCTCAGATTCTCTGATGGGTTTGAATAATCTCAAAGAAATCCTGACGATGCCAACAAGTGGGTGTATGTGAAGCATAAGTCATGAAATATTTTTCATCCTTTATGTTTTTGTTTTTCTTTAAAATTGCTACTGTTATGAGAAACCTTGTCTCTGAGCATTTAAGGCTGAAGGTGATTTAGGAAGACATGATATCAACTCCTGGGCCTCCACAAGCACATGCTCACAGATGAGCACACACATATGTATATACACATAGAGGAGGAGGAGGAGGAAGACAGGAGAGGGAGAAGGAAAGAAAAGACCTGTTTCATCCAGGATTTGCAGCCCTCAGTCAGGGTGCAGCTTATTTAGTGAGAGATGCCTGAGGTTGTATTTTAGCCCTTTATTATTCTGTCTGCCAAATACCTTGGACAAGGCATAAATCTGAACCTATGGTGGCCCCATAGTTCAGGAGCCTCCTGTACATCAGCTGCTTTTGATGTCCAGAAGGAAGGGCTCCTACACTCATCTCATCCACATAAGCACATACATCGTTACCAGACGTGGGGCTACAGCCTGTGCCCAACAAGCTAGTTTGGCTACCTACCCTCCATCAGCCAGTTAAAACAGCGAGTGAAGGACAGTAGCCTTTCTCCTCTAGTCATTTCCTTATCCGGGGCCAATGTTTTTCCTTTAACTAAAGATGGAAATGTATGTCATCTTGAAAGGAGAAACTGTGAATTGTGGCTTGTGGACAAGGAAGGCAAATTTGTAATCACGTGTGAACGTGAAAGAATTGCTGACGGTAGGGGTTGGCACACAGGAAGTCTCCATAGAAAGCTACCATTGTGCCTCTCCCTCAGTGGGACTATAGACATGTGCCACCGTGCCTGCTTTTCACATGGCTTATGAAGATCCACACTTGGGTTCTCACGCTTGCATGGCGAGCACTCTCCCAAATGAACCATTGTGCTACCCCATGCCCCTGCCCCGATTTTCAGACATCGTCCCCTGCTAACCCCACAAGGCACTGCTGCGCTCTGTGTGATTTCCCCCAGGTGATGATGAACTGCTTTTTTGTTAGCCTATTTTCCAGCCTTTATATTCTCACTAATATTCCTAATTACTAAGTTCTTCAAATTTAATATTTCACAAAATTATCTTGAAATAAGTATATATGTATCAGCAACACTGATAATAAGAAAATTCTTGTTCACTGCTGGCCCACTGGTGAATTAATCTTTATCCTTCTGGATGAGATTAATTTGGAACCCGAAAAAAAAAAGTGACAAAATGAGAAGCTTAAGAAACACAAATTTTGTAATGGTCAGATTGTGACTTTGTTTAGATTAAGACGCGTGTTTAGCTAGCTAGCTCTCCTGTTAGAACGTGCATCATAATGGCTGCATTTATGATTTTAAACTCACAGTTAGCACTGGTACAGGAAAAAGCTATCTTACTGTTTTATGGATTGATATCTGTGCCCAACTAGTTGCAATGAAGTTGTATACCAGTTTACCTACTACCCTATTGGCAAGGCAGCTCCAAGTGTAGAGGGGAATACACAGCAAATGTCAGCTGCATCAGAACAAATCAATTTAAAAAAAAGCGCCCAGAGGTATATGTGATGGGCGTGGTTTACCGGTAAATTAGGATCAACCAGACCAGTTCAATATAACA
>LOEQ01002896.1:196638-207414 GCA_001685075.1 Bramus lutescens | reverse complement strand
CAAGAGCAGAAATATACATGTAACAAAATTGACCTTAAATTTGTATCAATAAACTAAGATTCATACCAATGCAAAGTATTCATCTCTATAGCATATCCCCCTTTAAATGTAAACAAACATTTATAAACAATATTTAGGGAATTTGGGCATTGTTCTCTCCAAAATGCTTCTTGCTTTTTGTTGGGTGACATAATTTTGGGGTTCACAGAGACCTTTCAGGAGGGTCTTAGTTCATCAAACCACATTAGTCTGGAAGGAATCCACAGATTCCCATCTTCTGTGGAAACAAAAGAAGAACCTCTTTTCCAAAGCAACATATCCTTAGACCCAAATTTTGAAGTCAAGATACCTTTAAGGTATATATGTTGGTTTAGTTTAGCAGCCCATATAATGAAATGTCTCTCTGCACTTAGCTCATTCACAGTTAAAAAATTCAAAGAAAACACTATAATATACACAATTCAGACTCTGTATATTTTCCATCTTTACATGGCTTATTTTTCTTTATTTCTTTAATCTATGACTGTCTGTGCTCTGTCTTCTTAAAGACTTTGTTTTATTTTTTAGAATTATTTCTTTTTGTAATTGTCTATAGTCTCTTTCTTCTTTCTCCCAAGCCTACATACCTTTATTCAACACTTTGATCCATTTAGAGGTCTTTTTTTTTAAATCTGAATTTGTCTTTATTGCATATCTGTAATCCTTTTCTGACCAGGACCACTTCTTAAAATGCTAAGTGGTGTAGCTAGGACTAAGGCTGCTTTGCCTTTTGGCTCCTCCTAGTCCAATATGGCAGAGAAATGCATATTTATTGCCTCTGAGAGCTATGCATACTGCCCAGCTCCAGGGTCACAGTGGGTCATATCACCATTAAGCAATCTGTAACATGCTGCTCACAGCTGCTCACCGACCCCATTTAAATGCTCGACCTCCAGAAAGAGCCAGAGCTGTTTGTGCAACTAACACGAACCAGGAAGCCCTCCCTAAAGAAGCCATGCAGCCTTCACTGCCAATGCTGAGTCAGAAAGACCTCTCTTAAACAATTCGTGGCACCCCTGCTCACAGCCAGCAGAGCCCATCCGAAAAAAAAAAGCAGCTACTAAGAAGCTGTGCTAAACTCTGTTTTTGTGTCTAGAATTTCTTTTTTAAGCTCTCTCAGGTGTTATGTGAATATAGTCAGCCCACTTTGGTGCACCATTCTGTTGGCAAAGGCTACTCATTTGTTTCTGGCCACCCAGACCTGAAATAATCACACAGAAACTGTATTAATTGCAATACTGTTTGGCATCTTTCTCCTCTAGTGGCTACATGGCTTCTCCTTGACTCCGCCCACTCTCTCCTCCTCTATCTGCTTTAAATTCCCACCTTGCCCTATTCTGCACTGCAATAGGCCCAAAGCAGCTTCTTTATTAACCAGTGGTATTCACAGCATACAGAGGGGACTCCCACATCATTGTATTACATAATGTTTAAATATTCACTGTTCATCAAAACATATTTTAGATATGATGTTTTTGTCAAGGGAAGTGCTCTATCTCATGAGTGTGATGTTTTCTCTTTGTGACACTCTAATTGTCATGCTTGATACCTAGAAGGCTGGAATCTAAGACTACAACAGAGAAACCTAGAAAAATGAGTCACATAATCAACAAAACTTTCTGATTAGCCATGAGTTAGGTTATAAATTAGTTTAATAATAGAGGAAAATTTTCTCAAATGCTTTACCCTTCTTTATGAAAAAGAAGTCACAAAATCCAGTTAATCTGTTTAAAAATTCAGAATCTTGCAATATGAGTGTCTAGGTAAATATTAGCATCTAGGTAAACCTTAAAACCACTGTTTATTAGATTATAATTATTAGACCACTGTCTAGTAGATTATAATTAAGTATAAATTTTAGCTGTGGTTGTGTTTTACTATTGAGAAGGGTGATGAAAATGTTTTCTAGATTATAGGACTTACCCTGGCTAAGAGAGATTTAGGGTCAACGTATTTGGACTTTCTTTCCCTTTCCAGTAGAAATCAGCACCTGACCTATTCGAGGCAGGCTCTGCACCGTGGAGCTACATCCCAACCTCCCTCCCTCTCCCTTCCCTCCCTTCCCTCCCTTCCTCCCTTCCTCCCTTCCTCCCTTCCTCCCTTCCTCCCTTCCTCCCTTCCTCCCNTCCCTCCCTCCCTTTCTTCCTTCCTTTCTTCTTTCATTTTTTAAATTAGTTCTTTGAGAATTCCATGCACTGTGCTTTGATCATATTCACCCCTCCTCCCTCTCCTCCCAGATGCATTTGCCCTTCTCTACCTACTGAACTTTTATGTCCTCTTGTTGAACAGCATTGGAGGAGAGGGCTTAAGAGAAAATTGGACAAGAATGCACTTCATTGTTTCAGGGTCTAATAAGCCATGAAAAATGTCAATGTCCTTACTCTGCAGAACTCTAGGAGAAGCAAATGATACCTGAAATTTAAATGTGTGCAATAACGAATGAGAACTCAGTCATGGGAGTTGGTCATATTTATAGAAGTGCTAGTTTTCAGTCAGACTTTGAGGGTTGTTTTCTTACAGGAGGCTATTATTTGGGATACTACCAAATAGCTCCCCAAACACTAAGTTGCTCTTTCACCAAAGGGGCCAAGAAACATTTAGAAGTTCTACCTTTCAAGAGGATGTTTTTTATTTTATTTTATTTTTATTTTTCCTAGTAAACTCTGGTTACAACCAGACAGATGGATAAGTGGACAGTTATCTAGACAAAGGTCACAAAAGTCTCCAACTCAAATGCCTTCTGAGTCAGACAATAACAAAATGAAGTAGACCCAGTACTTCAGTCCATGACGTTCACTTGTGGAGGCCATTGGCTGCAGAGAACTTGCTTTGACTTCCATGGAAAATTCAAGTTCAGCGCAGGCTGCATGACTCTATTAGAGAGTGAGCCAGCTTGATGTCACTTCTCTCCTTGCCTCTCTCCCTCCTTTCCTCTGTCATCACACCCTCCCTCCCTCCTTCCTACCTTCTGTTCTTTCCTCCCTCCCTCCTTCCTTCTTTCCTTCTGGCAAAGGAAGAACTCTGATTTTAGTAATACATCCCCTTGTTTCAACATTGAGTCAAGTTTATCTCTAAAGCATCTAGTTTGAAACCGTTGATGACGTAGACACAAGAGAAACTAGGGTCTATGCAGTGTCCTGGCATGAGACCCCCACTAAATAATGTACTGTGCTTGATAGTGACCACCAACCCACTGTGGTGGTCTCTGGAGGCATTATAAAAGAAAAGACGAAGTAAAACAACAGAAGACAAGCTGCAAAAGCAAAGTGAAACAAAGCAGCAGTGTCCTACTGGATCATGGAAATCTAGGAGTCAAGAATAACCTCACTAGGCTTAGGATGCAGTGGACATGCATCTTGGGCCTGTTTGCCATGGAGACAGTTTCCTGTATTAATTCACTTTGGAGTATATTCTAAAAATGCACATCATAATAGTTTTGGCATCATTATTAGCCTATGTTTTGTCATAAAGTACTGCTGAGTGGTAGTAACCAGGTCTTTTAACTTTGTGATGTTTATCACCTGTTCCATTTGAACAGCCAACCAAGTGCAGCCACTGACAAAAAGGAAAGATCCCCAGCTAGAGAAGAGTCAATATTTTGTCATTTGGGTTTTAGAAGCAAGGATTTGGGTTATTTTCCAGGGCTACTAGTATTAGTGAGGCTATATAATCAAGTAGTTTCTACTTCTATCTCTTATTTTCCATCCTGGTTAGATATAATGCTTCTCCAAGAGGACAGAAATAAGTGGCTATGTAAGGGAGTGCACGGTCTAAACAGCAGGCTTTAGGCTGGGGTACCATTCAACGGCTGGAGACATGTTCAGCATGCAGGAAGCACTGGGTTCAAATTCCAGCACCAAGAAACCATCCATCCATCCACCTGTCCTCCATCCATCCATCCACCTGTCCTCCATCCATTCATCCACCCATCCTCCATCCATCCATCCATCCATCCATCCATCCATCCATCCACCCATCCATCTACCCACCTATCCATCTATTTATCCATCCATCCAAACAAAAAGTATTTGTCTAATTTAGGGGGGGGGTAGAAGGCAAACATATAGAGTAATATAAACCCCAGATAGATTAGATGTGGGAATTTGAGACTAAAGGGATTCTTAGGTGGGGTTCAAGGATGCCTTAGTGTGTTTGGATTTTTATAACAAATACTTTAGACTGGATGGCTTAAACAACAGCTGTTTATTTTCTCCAAGTTCTATAGCCTGGGAAATCTGAAATCAGTATTCTAGAATGATTGGGTTTGATGGAGTTCCTTTTGCTTGCTTCAAGATAGCTGCCTCCTCACTGAGTGTTTTCTTCAGTTGAAGGGGAGAGACGGGGCAGGAAGTGGAAAGAGAAATGTGAGTCATTTTGTAGGAGGTCAGATTAGGACCCCTCCTTCCTGACCAGACTTCATTTCCTCTATATATATATACTATAGTTTCGAGATAGAGATATATATATAGAGAGAGATATATCTCTAAAAGCAGTCACACCAGGAATTAGAGTTTTGTCATATAAATTCAGGAGGGGAAAGAGGACAGAATTCACAGTTCAGCGCAAACCGGACATGGTAATATGTGACTCTCCCTCCAAGAGTGGAGAGATGGAGTAAAAAGCCCGGTGTTATCTACATCAAGTGGCTGAAATGTACTCCCAAATAGCCATTTCTTCTACTTGTCTTTTTATATTAAACACTTGAAGGAAAACTATGTAAGTTTCTGGAAATTGGAATTTACATTGTATCACTTAGATATTGATGGCTCAGTGGTAAAGAGTACTTGTTGCCCTTTGAGAGGACCCAGGTTGATTCCCAGCACCCACAAGCTGGTTCCCTAGGGATCCGATGACTTCTTCTTACCTCCTTTGACACCAAGCATGCACACGACACGCAGACATACATCACATGTAGGCCTGACATTCACACATAAAATGAAATGAATAAATCTAATTTTAGCTTTTTAAAAAAGTAAACTCTTGCTTGAACGTGATTTTTTAATTTAATCATAGATGGACTTAAAGAAATGGAAAACTTACAACAAGCAGTTGGAGAAGCCACAGATTACATTTTATCAACTTAGATACTTTGAAGGCAATGCAAAGGATCAGAAAAGCCATGAAAATCTGTGTATTTTTAACATGTTGTTCAAAAATCAGTTGACAAAGGTGGGTAGGAATTAACGGCTATTGCCCCATTTGTCTTCTGGGTGTAGTTCGAACTGTTTAAATGTGAACACAGGGAACAGCTGAGCATGTTGTGGACAGGGCTATTTCCCTCTGGCCTGGTCTGCCTTTTCTTCTCATAAGAAATAACCATAGAACAGTTTTGGTTATTGTCCATGGAAAACATAGCATTGACTTTGTAACTTTCCAAAAGACAGATAAACCCTATGTAATAAAAACTACATTAGAGAAATAAAACATATTGTAAAAAACAGAGCTGGAAAGCAAAAAAAGCAGTATTTTGATTTTTAGCCATGAAATTTTATGAAAAATTTAATACGTGGTAACTTTAAGTATCAGTTGGAAGAAAACTGCTACAATAATGTTGCCAAGGCTGTAAATTTTCATTATATTTCTGTAATTTCTTATGCTTAAAAAGTAATAAAAAAGAAAGAAATGACGGGAGATACTTTAAATCTTGAAAAGAATTATGGATAAGCACAACTTGTTCTGACTATTTCAATAATGTAGAGAATAAATTCTTTTCCCAACACCTCATGAAAACAAATTGCTTTAAACGGTGAAAAAAATGAAGAAAAGAAATCCTGATGTTGGGAGCTGTACCAATACAATAATGCACACATTATCCACAGATTTACATATTACTTCCTGGAGTCCAGATACAAATTTACTTACTTACAAAGTCTAGTACAGGCTCACTTTCTAATGTCTAGGTTCAAAAGCTGATTTGAATATTACAATAAAAATATACAAATAAAAACAGAAGTCTATTTTCTGGTTAATCAGCAAGCCCTTGGGAGCTGGAGCAGATGAGGTTTTACAGTCATTCAGTGAAAATCATCAGGAGGGCTGGAGAGATAGCTCAGTGGCTAAGAGCACTGACTGCTGTTTCAGAGGTTCTGAGTTCCATTCTCAGCGTCCACATGGTGGCTCACAGCCATCTACAGAGGGATCTGATGCCCTCTTCTGGAATAAAGGCATATGTGCAGATAGAGGACTCATATACATAAAATAAATGATGGTACTCTACAGTTTCCGTTCGTGATTACAGCCTCAGTGGCTACCCAGGTGTCGGAAAGCCAACCTCGAATACCACTTCCTACCGACTTGCTTTCTGATGCTCTGATGTAGACATAGATTCTATTGTCTATAGTACAGACAGTTGTAAAGTTGGATGTAAGGATCGTTCTGACAAGTTTTATGTCAGAGCACACAAAACCAGCTTTCAATATATATATGTTTTAATTAACTGAAGCATTAGCAAGATGTCTAAGTCCCAGACAGAGAAAAGGGATTCAAATTTCAGAAACAACTGACTTAAAGGTGGCAAATTGCAGCCTCTGGCCACAGACATCATTTTGAGTGGACGTTGTCTTTCAGCACTGTGGATAAAATCAGATATTAAAAAGGGATTACATTGCATCACTCTGTTGAATGGCAAGCTCTGGAGTGTTGCTCTGAGCTGACAGCCAGCTGCCACCATTAGATCAGGTCAGTGTGTTTTACAGTCCATACGCCAAGAAAGAGCTCAGGAAAGGCTGGGGAAGCTGTGCTGTGTGTTAGCACTGCAATGAGGACTCCATCAGATTTTTATTTCTGCCCATTGTTCAGGGAGGAAGAAGGCCCTCAGATTAGCATTACACATCTTGTACCGAGAGGGATCTGCAACTTGGGCAGAGGTCTTTCAAGTGTGTGTAGTTTTCTCCCCTCTGGCTCCTTAACCAAGTGTGTAGTCTTTTCTTTCAGGAACGCTTGTGTTTGGAAAGTGCGTTGCGGTGGTGAAAGGTTTGAACAGGAAAGATTAATCTAAGGTTGGATCTTCACACTCAATGCACAACATGTTTAATTCTTGGATGTGAGCTCCTAGACACTAGTTAAATAATATTCAGAGGCTGCGTTAGAGCTCCAGCTGCAACTCAACTAGAGGTCAATTTTAGTCTTAACTGCTTCCTCTCAAGTTCAGAAATACTGTGCAGAAGGATTTACTTCCTATTTCTGTATAGCTCCTGTATGCATAGTAAGAGTTTGCTAAATGCTTACATTTTTGATTTGTTTATTGTTTACTTGACTGCTTATTTTGAGACAAGGTCTCACATATCCCAGCCTGGTCTCAATCTTCTGTAGCTGAGGAATGCCTTGAACCTTGGATGGTCCTTTGATTCCACCTTCCAAGTCCTAGGATTGCAGACATGCTCCACCCTACCCAACTAGACGACTTTCCTGTTTTGTGAGACAGGATCCCATGTCACCCAAAATGGCTTTGAACTCAATATGTAGCCAAGGGTGACCCCAAACTCCTGATCATCCTGCCCGTGTAACTGGAATGCTGGAGCTGGCCTTGCCTGTCCCCACAGACTCCAGTTTTGGTCTTGGTGTTTCTCTCCATGCTGGTGCCTGCACTTTCCTCATTATCCTCTCGCCGTGTGGTGGGATCACAGTTTCTCACGGCTTCCGAGCATCACTTTCTTCCCAAGACATATCTCCGTGAAAGGCTAACTCAGAACAAATAAGAGTATGACCTGCAGACTCCTTTCTACAGCACCAAGGAAAAGCGTGCTCTTAGAAAATAGAGGAAAAGGTGCCCTTACCCATTCTTTCTGCTGCCTGTCAGCTCTACCTTCCATGTGCTGGCATGACAGCTCAGTTTTAGTTTTAGCCTTTTCTTAAATGCGTAAGAAAACACACCAACCTGATCTGGAAAATAAAGTTTTATGGCTCTTCCGCATCTAATATGGGAGTATAGGGGACAGCATTTTGCTATACTTAGCCTTCATCATTTCTTACAATGTCACCAAATCCTGTGCTCTAATCATGCACATGTTCTTACCCCATGCCCTGGACTATATACCCTGTCCCTTCCTCCAGGACTTCCTAATTTGCTCAGTTCTCCACTGCTGGTTTGTCTGATAACTCCTGATATTTGTAACTCTTAGGAGTTTGGGGTTGTATTTGTCTCAAAGAGAGAGGCATAGTTGCGTGTATCAACACATTTACATGAAATGCACAATGCATCTCTAGACTTCCTGGAGGAGATCCCAGAAGGAAGACTTCTCTGGCTCAACTGAAAAAGCTTCACCTCCAGACTATCGTCCTGTGATCCTGTTCTTGCACGCTCACTCTACCTGGCTCCTCTCTGCATCCACCCCCACAATACAGAGCGGAACCTGAAATGAAACACATTATGCTGGCAAGTGGCCAGCCACACAGAAACTCCCTGGTTGCCATAAGCTAAGCTAGGTTATTCTCACAAACGCTCAGGAATTCTGTCCATCTTATCACCTGCTTTCATGATCAGCTGGAATAAAGAGCAATCCTGAGAAGACTTGACTTTGTGCTCTGTTCCGTCATGAAGCCCAGGGGAAGCCAGATAATGCTCTGTCTTCAGATTTTAGCACTCTGAAAAGTTAGGACCATTCTTGACCCACTTAAGACTCAGTCTGGAGAACCAAAATTCCATGAATACTTACCACATAAATTATAGAACACTGGAGTATACATTTCAGTTAATCTGTATTCAAAAGTTTAAGAAGGGCTATTATTTATAGAAAAAAACCTAGTCTTTAAATGAAGCAATGTTCATTTAATTCATTAAGTTATAATTAAGTAAGCATCTATATGTCCATACTGCCAGACCATTTGGATGCTAAATATGCTTTTCCAACTCAATGTGTCCTAAAAAGAACTCTTGGTTACTTCCTAAACTCCATTCCTCCTATTGAGTGGCTAGTTATGCTAGGACCTTATTCTAATTGCTTAGATCAAAATCCTGATTATTCTTTATCTCTCAACCTCCCAAGTGCAGATACCAAATGCACTGTATTGATTCTGTTTCCAAATTAAAATTTGGAACTTAGACATTTTCTTTCAGAACCACCGCCACTGCCCTATTCCAAAGTGAACTCTTATCTAAAGTGCCAATGCAGTGCTGATTTAGGAGAGTCCAACAGCTTCTTTTGGATGACTTGTTCTACCCATAACCTCTTTGCTCTTTAGAAAACTCTTTACATATAATTTGTGAAAGTCGGAACCATCAAAATAAAGTCCAAGTCTTTACAATTGGATAACAAAATGGATCCTGTCAACTCAACTCTTTTCTAATGGTCTTTTTACACATACTGGTCAGTCATGACAAACAATATGTCACAACAAAAGCAAATTTCAAACTTCGCATTTTGCAGCACATACAATTACCAGGAAGTATTATTTATATGTTGGTGCTATTCTAGTCTCTGCCTTGAGGCCGTGTCTACAAATTTCCCATGCAGAGAGGTTTAACCAGGCAGCAATATACAGTAGTCCTCCCTTGTGCACAGGGTTCAAGACTGCCTCTGGATGCACAAAACCACAGATAATAGCGATCATAATATAAATGCTTTTCTTCTTATACACATATACATTTGATAAAGTTCTAGGAACAGTGAGATATTAATAACAATAACCAAGAACAAAATAGGACAAGTGTAACAATATATCATAGCAAAAATTATTTTAAGTATGCTATTTTTATGACTATAGTTTTCTATAACATTTCTTTGGCCAACTAGAAAACCCTCCACTGCACAGTGACGCCTATGACCTATCAGAGCTATCTCTGGCACCTGTCTCCCTGGTGAAAATGCTCTGCCAATCATTCACACAGACCTGTCACCTCTCTTGGTTTTGTTTTCTCACCTTGACCTGGTTGTCTGGAATCTGGAGCCTCCTATGCTCGTCCCCATTTCAAGGTGTTACATACATTGCCATAACTTGTCTAGAAACCCTGATCTCTGCACTTGGTATGGCCAGAGTCCTTGAACCCTGCAGCCTCAAATGTCACTCCTTAGAGAAGGTCTTCGCACAGTGAGCTTCACTTAGTTATATCATTTGAACAACTCTGTGCTCCTTTCCTCCAGGCCCTTAACAGTAGAGTGTGGCTCTCCTAAGACAGGGACTTTGGCTACTTTGTTCACTGTGTTCCCCGGGCTGACACAATCACTGATCTCCTTGGGCAGATTAGGTGTTTGTTGTGAGTGTAGCCATACAGCAGAGATTGGACCTTGGTGTCTGTGTCCAAACCTAGGTGGGTGAGGGGCAAACATGCCTTGCAGACAGCTTATGTGAGGAGTTTTAGGGGAAAGGGAAGGAAGTGAGGGAAGAGAAGGGAGAGGGGAGAGAGAGAAAGGGAGCACAGAGCAGCCTTGTGGGAGGAGACAGAGAGAGGAAGAAGAGGTAGAAGTAGGGGGAGTTTCGCCTTTTAAAGGCACAGGGTACTGTCTACCCGGCATACAGGCATGCAGCACTCTACCAGGTCTCCAAGGGGCGGAGCTAAGCATGCCAGTATCCTAACAGTGAGAGTGAACATAAGATAGTTTCTTAAAGCAGAACTGTTCAGAAAGATGTTGCCCTGCGTCTCAGGATCTAATAGTGGAGTAGTTTTAGTGACAAGGTCACTATAAGCAGAGTCATGTCACCACTTAAACATTCCCTTGGGGGCTGGAGAGATGGCTCACAGGTTACGAGCATTGCCTGCCCTTCCAAAGGTCCTGAGTTCAATTCCCAGCAACCATATGG
>LOEQ01002896.1:155313-175615 GCA_001685075.1 Bramus lutescens | reverse complement strand
GGCCTCCACCGGCGTGCAGACCGAGGCGATGTGCGGAGACGCTGCGGAGGAGGAGACCCCGGCTGTGTTCATTCGCAAATCCTTCCAGGAAGAAAACCACATCATGAGTAATCTTCGACAGGTGGGCCTGAAGAAACCCATGGAACGATCCTCGGTCCTCGACAGGTATCCCCCTGCAGCGAACGAGCTCACCATGAGGAAGTCCTGGATTCCTTGGATGAGAAAAAGAGAAAACGGCCCCTCTACGCCACAGGAGAAAGGGCCTCGGTCGAACCCTGGTGCAGGGCACTCCGGGGAACTAGTCCTAGCACGAAAGCAGGGTCAGCCTCTGCACATCCGTGTGACACCAGACCATGAGAACAGCACCGCAACCCTGGAGATCACAAGCCCCACGTCTGAAGAGTTTTTCTCTAGTACCACGGTCATTCCTACCTTAGGCAATCAGAAACCAAGAATAACCATTATTCCATCACCCAATGTCATGTCGCAAAAGCCCAAAAGTGCAGATCCTACTCTCGGCCCAGAACGAGCCATGTCCCCTGTCACGATTACTACTATTTCCAGAGAGAAGAGCCCGGACGGTGGAAGGGGTGCATTTGCAGACAGGCCCGCGTCTCCCATCCAGATCATGACGGTGTCAACGTCTGCAGCTCCCCCTGAAATCGCTGTCTCTCCTGAATCCCAGGAAGTGCCGGTGGGAAGGACTATCCTCAAAGTCACCCCAGAAAAACAAACTGTTCCAACCCCCGTGCGGAAGTACAACTCCAATGCCAATATCATCACCACGGAAGACAACAAAATTCACATTCACCTGGGTTCTCAGTTTAAACGATCCCCGGGGCCTGCCGCTGAAGGCGGGAGTCCAGTTATCACCGTCAGGCCTGTCAATGTGACAGCAGAGAAGGAGGTTTCTACAGGCACAGTCCTTCGCTCTCCCAGGAACCACCTCTCTTCACGACCCGGTTCTAGCAAAGTGACCAGCACTATAACTATAACCCCGGTCACAACGTCCTCCACCCGAGGAACCCAGTCGGTGGTGAGTAGTGGAGGACCCAGGGAAGAGTGCAAGCAANCAGAATGGAGGGGTGGGAGGAGGGGGCAGAATACATAGTTTAAGATTACAGCTATGCCTTAGTTTAGGTGGTAAATATTGGTTACATGGGAAATCTGAGGCAAGTAAAATTGATTGCTACATTGTTCTCTTAAAACTACATTAAATAAACAGGCTGAGTACACAGTAGACTAAGAGACCTCAAGGTATATTATTAACTCTGGTTGTGAGGTCCAGCAAAAGTTCTAATTTCTTAGAATGTAAGAGATTTTTTTTTAAAAAAATTGTTGATTCTTAGTGCATTTCACATCACGTGTTCTGATCCCATTCATCTCCCTGTCCCTTCACAGGTGCCCTCTGCCCTTGCAACCTCTGGCCCCAAACAAAACCAAACTTAAAAGAAAAATCAAAACCAAAACAACCAAGCAAACAAACAAGAGAGAGAGGGAGAAGAATCTTGTCTTGGAAGCTATAATGTGGCCTGGTCACACAGTCTACCCTAATTTAGTTCATTCATCTGTACTTGCAAGTGTTCATTGCAAGTTAGAGTCATTGGTCAGGCCTCTGGCTTCTGCTGTTGTGGAGATCCTGTGTCGTGGAAATCCTGCAGGGGAACAAATTTCTCATACAACAGCACGTACCTCTTAGATATTAATTCAACCTAACAGGCTAGAAATTGTGATTCTTAGCTCCAGAACACATTCTATAGCTTATATGGAAATCTCTCAAACGAGAACTCATGATTTAAATACATGAGCTATGACCCATCTTCCCATATCCTTAGAATCGTTTACACTAATTCTCTGGGCACAGTATCAAGGCAGACTTTACAGTGTGACCGGGCCATCATTTCGGCAGCAAAGCTTTGAGTGACTGACTCCACTGGAGTCAAACAGCACTCAACATTAGCCTCCTCCAGTGCTGCTGAACGGCTTCTCAGCAGGACAAAGCGTAGCTCCGCTGGGCAAGGTCTTGAGTCTTTGCACTTTGTAAACACATAGTGGAGGAGTAAATTATTGTATTTAAGAGCAGATTCTTTTGCTGTGGCATCTTCTCCCCATTTCGAAGTTCAGATTGAAAATCTTACCCTCTGACTACCGCCTAACCCTTACACACAAATAAGATTTCTAAAAACAAGGCCTAAATGATGATGGTCCATGTATTTTGGTAAATTCAACAAAATACAATTTAGAACAACAAAAATGTTTAGGAGACCTCTCTTAGAATATAATTAGTGATGCTAGTTCATTTGGATAAGTCGTTCATTTACTTTTTACTGAGCCTCAGCCCCGCTTCCACTGTGGTGTTGGGTGCTGGTATGTAGAGATCTGTAAATCTTCCCAAGCCAGTGAGGCAAGACTAGGGGGACTTATCATCCTGTGATAAAGGTATGCACAAAGGGACTACCAAAGGGGGCGTCACTTGTTAGAAAGCATGGGAAGGAGTGTATGAGGTATGGACAAGCAGAATGTGTGAAGGCATGGCCCTATGAAGGGACCTGGTGTGTTTGGGGCATGTAGAGTGATCCTATTGTGTTGTAGCAGTGGTCCTGGGGGACAGGCAGGTGCAATATATGCAAACACACTCAGGGATTAGACTTTGACTTTTGAAACTTGCATTTAGTTTCTCTGAATAGACAAAGGGAATCACTGAAAAGTTGATGAATGAACCTGAACATATTTTACATTATTTTTGAAAGATACTTCTATTAAACATTGAAAGGATAGATAGGAGAGAACACAGTCTAAGAACATGTGCCATTCCAGTGCTCTAGACTCAAGGTCATATAGGATTAAACGGTGACAATGTAGATAAGGCCATATTGAAAATAGAACTGAGAACCAGGCATGGTGGTATATTCTAGTAATTCTAGCACTCAGGAAATGGGCAAGAGGGCTGCGGGTTTCAGACCAGCCTGGACTACACAGTAAAAACCTATCTTAAAAGGAAGGGGAAGCCAGGCAGTGGTGGCGCACGCCTTTAATCCCAGCACTCAGGAGGCAGAGGCAGGTAGCTCTCTGTGAGTTCAAGGCCAGCCTGGTCTACAAAGCAAGTTCCAGGAGAGCCAGGATTTTACAACAGAGTACATGCAGAGGGTGGCTCAAGGGGTTCCTGTCTTTGCTGTGTAAGGAGATTTGCTGGGGATGACAGCAAGCAGTGTAACAGTTTCTGAGACGCCTGCATGATGCTGTCCATGTTCAGTGAGTAGCTGGAAATTAGATCTGCACTTCAGAAGGGTCAGGAGGCAGTGTTCTAGGGCTTGGATGCATGGAATTTCAAGCAAGGGGATTCTCAGGGTGAAAGTGGAAACTTTAATAAAAGAGCCGAGACTAGGACATGGTGACACATTTGGAGGTAGGCAGGGCCAAATGAACCATCAGGAGAAGAAAGGAGTCATCAGAGCCTGGAAGCATTGGTGAGACTCATACAGAGACCAAAACCCACGCACTGTGAGGAACATTGTAGGAAGGTGGATGTGGTCAGAGTGCCGATTAAAACAGAAGAGTCTGAGGTCATAAATAGGTGAAAAGGGCCACTTCCTCTGAAGTGGCAGAAAGGAAGGACAGTGGCATACCTCTAAGAACTAGGTTGTGAGGTCATTTTGCATAGGGCTGAGACGGTTAAGGAAGGGTTGAGAGGGAAATTCAGCATAGGTGTTTCAAGAAAGGGAAAAGGGAAGGATTCAGAGCAGGTTAGAAGCCAACTCCAACTTTTTAAATCCTTTTCCCTGGGATGGGATTGTTGCGGATGCTCCCTGGTGGCAGGAATATGCTAACGGGAATAACTGGGGAAACTCACCAATATATCCCTTTTGTCTGTGTTTTCTCTTACAGTCAGGACAAGATGGGTCATCTCAGCGGCCTACACCCACCCGCATTCCTATGTCAAAAGGTATGAAAGCTGGAAAATCACTAGTAGCAGCCCCAGGAGCAGGAAATCTGACCAAATTACAGCCTCGAGCTGAGACTCAGTCTATGAAAATAGAGCTGAAGAAATCTGCAGCCAGCAGCACTACCTCTCTTGGAGGGGGGAGGGCTGAGGGCAGTGGCTAAGGGGGTGTGTTGCCAGGCCGCTGCTGCTGTTGTGGAAGCAACCTTCCTCTGTTTGTGCCAACCTTTTATATGTACTGCTAATTTAAGTTTTAAGGATTTTGTTTATAAAATAACCCCCTAATGGCTATCGTTTTTCCTATGTTGTGCATTTGTTTTAATGCAGGGAAATAGAACTGATAAGCAGAATTGCTGTTTGCTGAATGTTTTGTTGAAGACGCTGGTCCTGAGAGACAGGGTCTGGCCCGAGTTTAGTTTTACTTCTAGCATGTGGCCCCATCGAATGTCGCTCATCAGTTAAGAAGCCCTCAGTGTCTTCACAAGTGAGGCTTAGGGGGCCACATTACGTGCTGCTGAAGGCTGGCTCCCAAATTTTCTAACTGTAAGCCAAGTTTCACAGACTTCTACAATTTTTCCAAAAAAAACTATTTTGAAATAAGAGTTTAACAACTGTCATTGTACACTATCAAATCTTGAGTTTGATATATGTGATGTAAGGAAAAAAATTCAAAGCTATCACAGGGCCTCTAAAATTTGGAAAATCAGAAGCTCCTAGTATGACTTCAGGACACAATTTGAACATGAAATAAAATGGAGACAACTGTGGAATCTGAAAAAGAGAGTTTGATTTATTTGTGTGCTTGTGTGTATTCCAGAAGCCACCTCAAACCGCTCCCAGCATTTCATAGACAGTAGCTCTGTGCCATTAGAACCAGAGCTATGCCTCGCTTAAGTGTGCAGCTGGTGGAAATTGTAGAGTAGTAGAATAGAGCTGCCAAGTGTCCCTTTAAAGCTCCGCAGAAATGGTGACAAGTAAACAACAGCCCGATGCAAATTTAGACACTTTCCAGCCAAGGAAAAATTGACATCATCCCTTAATTGAATTCAACATTTTCCTCAGTTAAGTGTGGACTCGTTTGCAGATGTAGACCAGATCGTGATTTGGGGTGCGTGTGCGTGTGCGTGTGTGTGTGTGTGTGTGTGTGTCTGTTGGTACATGTGGTACGGGGAAGTTCTTTATTATTAGTCAGTTTTACTCATGCTTGAATCATTTTCTTTAGTTTTTGAGCATGTTCTAATAAGCATGGGGCAGAGTGTAAATGGAGAATGCCGTGTGTCTGTGAGATTAACCTTGAAAAAGTGCTTCTGTGCTTGACGCTCACGTAATCACAAAAGAACTTCAGGCTGGCAAACTACAGCTTAGTGCACCATCATCTCATGCAGACCATATTTTTGCCCAAACTTCTGAGCCACATAGGTGAAATTTACAAATTTACAGTAACTACAGAGTTACTGATGTACATTTTTGTTTCTGAATTCTTACATTTCCAAAATCACACAGGACAGCACACACTTTTGGTATTTGAGCAAGGCAAATAGGAAAAGGAATACTGTGCTTCATTTTCAGACTGTGAGTCAGTGTTTCATGGCCAAGTGCTTCTCTGCATTCCTTTCTGTACCAGACACCTTACACCATGCAGAACATGGCTTGAACTGTATGTGTGACAATGGGTGTAGCTGCCTCCAATTATCTATACACGCTTTAGGCAGATCTGTCACCAGCTGCTCATTGGTTCTCAGAGAATCCATTAAAATATGTTTAGGAACCATGTTAACAACAATCCAGAATGCTGGGTCCGGGAGGTTAAAGAGAGATAGAGATTAGCTAAGATGTATGATCTTAGCTAATTTGCTAGTTAGAATACTGACTTGTGTTTCTTACTGACTTTCTGCACTCTAATCAATGGACATCCAACCTTTCCAAAGACAAGGACATTCTTTGTTTTACTAGCACCTACCTTGTGTTTGTGACGTGTTCTCTGTTACTATTCTATGACATAAGCCGCTCAAGCAATGACAGTGTCAACTGTTATGTTCCTTTTGACTCTGCCTGACCTTCTCAGTGTGGCTTGCTGATCTTCTCGCTGTCACTTGCCCACACCATGGTTACATCACTTCCTCCTGGATGTTCATATTACCCTGGGAGCGTGCTCAGAAAGGCTTAACAGTGAATGTACAGGATGTTTACGTATGTAGATCCGGCACAGAGCCATGTACAAAGTACAACTGCTAAGAAAACTTGGCAGAACAATACACAGTCACTTCAGAAATGACAAAAAGTAACCGCCAGGAAGGTTCCTCTTTGTAATTTTAGAACCAACTGTATATTTATTGCACAGCTTTGCTTTAAATCACACATTGGAAGTGGAATACACAGGAGATAGGAAATGGAGGACTAAATGTAGCCTGACTCCATCTTCCATGGGTAAATGTTTTTAAGATGCTGCTTAATGTGCTTTCGTAGGAGAGAATGGGCTAACAGTTTAGACTCTTTTCTCCGTTGTGAATCCTACTGTATGCTAAAATAAAACAATGGCTGATGTGTATCACTGCTGCTCAGGTCCTGTGGTGAGAAAATCTAAGAGGTAGGGCACACGTCATTTCCACAGAGTTCACTGTGATAATGCTTTCTAGGGGTGTGCTGGTACAACCCACACAGCTAAAGAGGAGACCCAGGTCATCCACACCTGTGAGTCAACTGAACATATTGAGGATGCCATGATGGAGACGACCTGCCACACGTGGTCCCGGGAATGACCTGACATGGGATATTGCTGCAGCACATCTGTTATATCAATGTTCTGAGCATCATCTCTTGTAGTGATGAGGCGCCAGCCTGCTTTTCATCCCGCCCGGCTCCTGCATGGCTAGCTTATACCCCGAAATAACAACACACAAATTGTATTTATTCAAGCACTGCCTGGCCCATTATATCTAGCCTCTTCTTGGCTAACTCTCACATCTTAATTAACCCATTTCTAGTAATCTGTGTATCACCATGGGGTCGTGGCTTACTGGGANTATTAATTAACCAATGAAAGCAACAGATAGATAGAAAACCCTCCTACATCAATCTCTAGGTCATTTGCTTAAACAGGGCCACTGGCTGCTTCCTGTCATATTGGCAGGAGGGTAGGCTGATGTGTAGCCGTAGGGTGTCTCGAGATGTTAGTATATTCATCAAGGGTGTCAGCAGATCCCGTACTTGGTTGTTTTCAAGAATGAAATGAAGACCCAGCATTGAGTAGTAGCATAGGGGATACATAATTTCAGGGATGAAATGTGTCCTGGAGTGCAAAATGTAGAGGAGACTTGAACTTCTCATCCTTTCATAAATTCAGAGACTTCCATGCAGAGCAAAACTGTAGGACTATAGATGGGTAGAGCACATGGGGCTGTTGAGATGGTTCTGTGCTGGTCTAACATTGTAACATCCTAGCTTTCATCTGAAGCAATAAAAGAAGGGAGATGTGTGTGTCAGAGGCTGAAGAACAGAGAGAGAGGGAGGGAGGGAGGGAGGGGTTTCCTTTCCCTTCCACTCCCCCTTTCTATAAGTGCTCTACCCTGTGCTACACTCTTAGCCTCAGATTCTGATTTTATCTGTCATTTCTATGCAGGCAATAGATACACTGTAGAGCCTTCCAGTGCAGCACACCCTTTCCTTCATCTGTGCAGGCTTCCGCAGTTCCTGCTGGCTCCATCCATACCCACCTAAACTATTGACAGGACAGTTCACGCGTCCTGCCTCCACTCTCGCACTGTGGGTTTGTCCTTAGCATTTAATTTTTATTTTGTTAGAGACACAGTTGTTAGCCCTGTGCATGGGTGTGGGTAAATGCATGTGAGTGCAGGTGCCCTGCAGAGGCCAGAGACTTTGGAGCTCCGGGGAGGTGGAGTTAGCAGCAGCTGTGAGCTATCTGGGCATATTGACCTCCAGCCCTCTGCAAGGGCGATGCAGGGTGGGGTGTGCTCTCGGCTGCTCAGCCAGCCTCAGCCTTTTCTTTAAAAAAAAATAATAATTCATACACATTGTTAAAATATCAGTCGATGGTAGAAGATAATAAAAATAGTTGCTCCTTACTTTTTCTCCTCTGACCCAAGGTTTCCCTTGGGGACATTGTCTCTGGTTCTTACCCATTTGTCCAAACATTTGTTTCCATATATGTATAATGTCCTTGTACTCTAATCTCTTAGTTCTAGGTTTTAAATATATTATGTCTCCCTATTATTGTTTTGGTGGTGAACATTTAGGCGTCTTTTTATCCTTTTCATCCATCCTTTCAACATGATTATTTATTTAGTTAGTTACTTACTTATCCTTTTGATTTTGTTTTGTTTATTTTTGTTTTTTTGAGACAGGGTTCCTGTGTAGCCCTGACTGTCCTGGAACTAGTTCTGCAGGCTGGCCGTGAACTCACCAAGATCCACCTGCCTCTGCCTCCCAAATGCCGGGATTAAAGGTGTGTGCCATACCACCGCCTGGCTCATGTCACATATTTTTGATATAGTAATTAAATTTTCTAAGTGTTTGTAAAATGTGCACAGACGAAATTTGAATATGCTTCCCTGCTGAGCCAAGCTGTGCAGGACGAGTGTGCTCTCTTCCTCTTGACACTTTTGCCAAGGAATAATTACTTTATTCTGTTTGATCTTTCATCTGTTTGGTTTCCTATATATCTGCTTTAGTTTTTCCCAAACACTCCATTTGGTATGCCAAACACCGATCAGTAATTTTTCCAACACTTAAACACAGCAGTTTTCTATTTCCTCCCCAGAGGCCTTCCTGTGCAGCCC
This sequence comes from Bramus lutescens, assembly GCA_001685075.1. Lineage (NCBI taxonomy): Eukaryota > Metazoa > Chordata > Mammalia > Rodentia > Cricetidae > Bramus > Bramus lutescens. The sequence continues at coordinate 166,879 of LOEQ01002896.1, read as the reverse complement.
TATGCTCCTTCAAATTGGACTGGTTGTCCTCCAAGACTGCTGCCCAGCTGTTGTCCTTTTGCCTGAACTGAATCCAGACTCCTCTCCCGTCCCCTCCCCTCCTCTCCCTTCCCCTCTCTCCCCTCCCCTCCCTTCCTCTTTTTCTCCCCTCCCCTCCCTTTCCCTCTCCTCCTTTCCTCTCCCCTCCTTTCCTCTCCCCTCCTCTCCCTTCCCCTTCTCTCCCCTCCCCTCCCCTCCCTTTCTCTCTCCTCCTCTCCCCTCCTTTTCTCTCCCATCCTCTCCCCTCTCCTTCCTTTCCTCTTCCTGAGGATGGATGCCTCAGAGGGTGGACTTGCTCTTCAGATTCATGAAGGACACTCCTCATTTTATAAACCAAAACTCACCCCCCTCAAGCAGGGTTCGGCTTTAGGATACACACTAAAGAGAGTCACCAGAACTAAGAAGGCTGAAAACCAGAAGATTACAGTAGCACTTTTTTCCTGTCACCAAAGCTCTGTGTGTCCTTTGGCAAATCACCTTACTGTGGCTTGTGGTTTAGCATTTTGCTAGATAATTCTGGAATCCTTCTGCAATAATATGATTACTGCACTGTATGTAGCAAGCTGCTTGCAAGAACCTGCTTTACCTCCTGAAAACTAATGATTATTTTCTGATTGGGGCTCTCTCTATTTTGTTGTGTTCTGAATATGTGATGGACAGAGCTGCAGTCACAGAGGTAGTAGGGGCTGATTCGGATCTTACAGTTAAAGCTGACAATTGTCTTTATAATTCAACATAAACAATTCATTCTTGCTTGTATAGGTGTTTCGTCTGCATGTGTGACTATGCACTGTGTGTGTACCTGGTGCGTACGGCAGTCAACAAGGGCATCAGATCCCTGGGAAATGAAGTTACACATGGTTATGAGCCACCATGTAGTTGCTAGGAAGTGGTTGTAAGGAAGTGAATTCCCCTCTCGCTCCCCTGCCCACCCCAATTTTTTGTTTTTGTTTTGTTTTTTTTGAGACAGGTTATCCTCATTGGAACCTGCTGCTCACTGATAAGGCTTGAATGACTAGTCAATGAATGCCCAAGATCTAGTCACCTGTCTCTACCTCTCCAGTGAGGAACTATAAAGAAATCATCATACTAGACTTTTGGTCTGAGTTCCAGGGGCCGATTTCAGGTCCTCATGTTTTATAACAAGTATATCATGAACTGAGCTGTCTCCCCAACCCCAAGTCCTAAATGTATTTGGGGATTATATGTATGTGTACCACGTGCATGCAGGAGACTGCAAAGGTCAGAAGAATACCAGATTCCCTAGAACTAAAGTAATTGGTGGTTAAGAGCCATTGTGTGGGTGCTGGGAATTAAACCCAGGTCTTCTACAAGAGCAGTTAGCACTCTTAACCACTGAGCCATCACTCCAGCACCCCTAGTCTAGCAGTTCTAGATTTAAAGGTAGGTTTGAACATTTAGTCTGTCTGCCTGAAAGAGTAGAACCTGGGCATCACTGGCTCAAAATTTATATATTTTTGCATCAGTTAGCTTTTATTTATAGATAATGTCATATTTGAGGGAAGCAATTCAAATTTGTTTGTTCTGGGAATAGCATTCAATGGTAGAGGTAAGGATTGACTTGCTTGAAAAATAAGTTATTAGTAATAACTGTTGGTGGCTCCTATAACCTAGAGAGATGATGGGCTTATTTGGGCTGATGGTGGAGCATAGCTGATTTTGAAAGGAATTAAATGAAGGGTTCAATGATTATGGAGCCCCAAGGGAGATTATATCATCTGGCTCAAAAATTTTCTGGAACAAATGACAGAAATGATTATCGGAAGTATTTTTAATTAGCTGAGCTCAATCCAAAAGAAGGAGTAGAAGCTCAAGCCAACAGAGGAAGTTTATTGAACTTCCTATTTAAAACAGATGTTTTATCAGGATTTCTGAATGTGATAATAGGATTGTATCCCAATGTAGTTTAAGGAACTTGGAAATGCACAAAACAAGCAATATCTAGGTATTCTCCTTTCTAGATGTTATATAGGATATTTGTAGGTCATTTCAAATTTACCCAGAGAGCAATGAGTTCAAAGTTGAGCTTTGAAAGCTTGCAAAGAGGAAGAAGTAAGCTGGTGTGGGTCCTCCACAGAGTCCCTGCTAGGGAGGGAGTCATGGAACAGGGAGGCAGGCTGTAGGGCAGCCAGGGGGACAGCAGCCACAAGGAAATGTTCTCTTTAAGGTAAGGTAACATTTTCTATGAACAAAGCCATCCTCCTCCCTAGATGCAAAGCCCTGAGGTGACACCATGCTTTGTCTGAGCTGTGTGAGCTTATAGGTTAGCTATTAGACTCGTTTGGTTGAATTTACCAGAGCGGACCTTTTAAAATGCAGAGCTCAAGAGTCCTTTGTAGATATTTTGGCTGAGTAAAAATGCACACATTGCATGGGAGGGAGATAGAAGTGGATTTCCAACTTGCTGTTAGGTTGTCCCATTCCATCGCTCAAGGGAATGTTCCTTGAATTTCTCCCCAAGTCCTATCCCATTCGTGTGACTTCGGAATACAAGTCAATGCTCCTTGAATTTCTCCCCAAATCCTATCCCATTCATGTGGCTTTAGAATTCAAGTCTTCTGGTTGGCTAAAAGTTCTGTGATACCATTCACAAGAGTATAGGTGCTTAGTAAGATCAGAAATCAAGCAAAATTAGGAACCATTTAATTAACTTTGCATGGAACTTATCTAACGGCTAGTGTAAAAAAAATAATGGGTTAGTGCTGTCTCACAGTAATATCAGAATAGCAAATAGTGTGTTTACTATGTTGCCTAAAGTTTCTTAAGGAGAAAACAGAATGATAACAAGGGAAAGAAATGGAAAATTTTTAGATTTTGGTAAATTCTTGTCAAAAATATATAAAAATCCAGTGTCCTCTATATGTATATGATATTCACAATTTAAAGATTTTTTTTATTTCAATTAGAAAAAAAAATTATGTTGACCAGTGTCTGGGTATTGGAAACTTCCAAGTCCAAGTGTTTTTGATATTTTGAGTTTGCCAATAAGTGGTAATTAACTATGAATATTTGTCTTTACTGTTTATTAAATAGTTTACAAATTACAAGTGTCACATATATATGTGTGTGTGTATCACAAAGATCTATATATAGAAACAGAAACTTATTGCAGAGTTGTACCTGGTCATAATAACTTTTAAGCTCTTCTTAGAGGCCCCAGGGTCTGACACTTGGGTTCTTTTCTGGGATACAAGGAAAGAGTAGCAGGAGGTGCCAAGATTGTTACCATCATCAACAACAAACATTTAAACAAGAATTATATGTTTGTTTATTCTTCTTCCTCTTCCTGGTGTGTGTATGTTATACAACTTGGAAAGAGGATAACTTACAGGAGTGCATTATTTCTCCCATGTGGGTCGTGGGGACCAAACCCAAGTCATTAAACTTGAGTCATCTCACTGAGCAACAATTACAAAAAAACCATAAAACAAAATTTGACTATTTAATGAACCACTTCAAAACCTTATGCTGTACAATATTTATTTCTCACAATTTCAGGTGTCAGATGAAAGATTCTTACTTGAGTTCATTTGAGATTTGGGGAAAACAGATCATAAGCAATTACAGATATTAGACATCTTTTATTATGAGGGTAAAATTTATATATAACAACCTGTTGTTTGCTAAACAAGTGTTTCTGACAGTCTATTATAAACATACACATTTACACATTTGTTGACAGTTTGCTAATTTAAGTGTACCAATGAAGCCAAGGAGTGAGACCTGATGTTGTTTCTTCTGTGTAAACCCTTGGCCAACCCTTTACCAAATATGAATTCTGAAGTCATTCTGGTGTGGATTGTACAATGCCAGAATTAAAAGAAGGTGATTCTATGAATGAAGAGCCTTGCACACTCAGAAAGGTGTAAAAGCCGAAAATATTAGCCATGCAGGGGACCTTACGGTGATTTCTGGTACCCTTATTCTTTATCCTGGGTGAGAACAAGCATTCTGAGTCCCATCCACACTAAGAATGGTTCTGGATTCCTCTGACATTTGTTTCTATGAGTCCTTAAGGAAGGAAATGGGAAGATGTATTGTGACGTAGTTCTTTTGAACATTCCTTGATGCATACTACATAATTTTTAAAAAGTAATGAATATGAAATAGTACTTTAATCTTAGATGATGATGTCTACATAATATCTTAGTAAGTGCTTTTACTTTTCTGGCTTTAAAATGGATCCATTTTTTTGAGTTTTAAAAAGTGTTTTAGGTCTAGAGAAAACTATATACACATATATATGTATATGCATTTGTATGTATAGTTTTTAAAGCTGTGCGAAGCCTTCAAATGTCTTAAGTATAAGACATTTATGTTCTTCATCTAAACTTTGTTTAAACCCAAATTCAAGAAAGGGAATAAAAATATCTCCATCTAGTGGCCTCCATTAGGTAGTTAATGAAACCTGAATCCAAAAGCATTTTCTGTGGAGGATCACCATGCAGTTATCAGGAACCTTTAGGTTTATGATGTAATGCAGCTTAGTTAATGTTTGCTTAAATATTAACTACCAGAGTAAAGAAAAGTTATAATAGTGTGCATTTAGAATTGAACATAGGTGGAAATGCTAGTTCTTTCTTTTGGGGGAGCAGGGTAGGTTGTCGTGGAATGACCTCAGAGCCTTCCACATGCTAGGCAAGCATGCTGCAGTTGAGCAACACCACAGCTGCTCTTCATGTTCCTGGCAAATCCTGACAGAAGTTTCTGCACTTACATCACTGCTGTAGGTTGACAGAGAGGTGAAGGTTTAAGGTGAAGCAATTTTCTTGCTTTTCTTTCTTCGCATAAGCTCAGTGTCTACAGGACTGTGTCTTCTCATCAAGGCGGTTGCATGCCTACTACAGTGTACCATCTCAGTACATAGTTTCCAAAGGACGGAATGAAAAGTGTCACGATACAAGTTTATGAGGCCATGAAGGCTAGTATAAAAGGAAAGCCAATCAAACAACGTGATATTAATGTCTGTAATGTGGCTGGACAGTTTTGTTTACCGAATCGGCTTTGAACTTATTGTAAGACTGAACTTGGGGGCAGTCGGGATGGCTCAGTGGGTAAAGGCACATATTGCTGATCCTGAGCTCCATCTCCAGGATGCATGTGGAGTAAGGAGAGAGCCAATGCCTGCAAATTCATCCGCTGACCTCTACACCCACCTACTCCTACACACACAACATAAAGGAATGTGAAAAAAATGGTTTTAAAAAACATGAATGAATTTATGGGGCCAATGAGGTGGCTCAGTGAGAAGGAAGGTCTGCTGGCAAGTCTGACAACCTGGGTTTACTTCCTGGGACCTGCATGGTGAAGGGAGGCGGCCAAGTCCTGCAAGTTCTTCTGTTATCTCCGCAGGTGTGCTGCGATGCATGTGTACCTACACAACACACACTCGCTCAATAAATAATGTAATTAGCCAGAAAAAATACATGTAGATATAAAAGCATTAGCTAGTTATGCAAAACCAGTAGTCAGAGAACAAATTGTTTCTTGACTTCTTTGGAACATGAACAGACTATGTCCTTATTACAGTCCAATCCACATGCATTGAAAAAGAAGTTAAAGATGTGTGGGTATTATTCAGAGCAGAGAGTGTTCAGCAGGGAGAACGGTTGCACAGAAACTCTTTTCCCACCATGCGACTCGCATACTAATTACTACATATATGTTTAGTTCTTTCATTAAGATCAACCTAACATTACTAGTATATTAGACTTTATATATAGTATATTAGAGCTTTAAAATAATGTTGGAAGTAAAACACACATGCACGTAATAATGAAGTTATCCAAAATAGCAAAGTCTGCAGAGCTATTGATGCTGGCCTCATGCACATGCTTTTGTTTTGTTGTGTTAACATTTACGGTCTTTTATTGAAATGGTGTGGTACTGGTCTTCATATCAACTGCCGACTTGAGTTTAACTGAAAATGCCGTGTCTTTTTTCTCTTTATAGAGAGTATCATCATTCACCAGTTGCGAATGAGCTCCCGATGAGATTGCCACGTAGCCCTCAGTCACCACCAAGGCTCTCCATGCTACTGATGCTGGCTGGAAACACCTTATGACTTCCAGTGATTTTTTTTTTGAGGATACAATTTATCAGTTAAAAACCACATCCTGGATGATTATGAACATATGTAGCAAAGCAATTGAATCTTTGTGCCAAAGGAAGTTTTCTTCTCTTTACAGAGCTTTCAGGCCTGTGGGCACATGCTGTATAATTTATTTTTATAATACATTTTGTAATGTGATATCTTTCCCTAAATTGTTTCTTTTCTCATAGTCTATGGCACATATGTCTGTAGATTACACTGTCAGTTCTTCGAAGTATTGATATTGTATAGTCAAAAGGTTAACGTATCATTTTCTTTTTAGTACTTCGTTCATTTTTAATGAAAAGAAGCGCAGCACTGTTTCCCTGGGCGACTTTAAGGTACCACCTAGAAACAGCAGACTCGGAGTTTTACTAATCATGTGACCATATGGTCTTGACTGTGGCTCATCACTGAAAACAGCCTTCTGACTTAGGAGTCTAAGTACTTAAAAAACCAATTTGTGTCTCCTCCTCTATGTTCTGTGTGGGAAACAAACAGCTTTGACTGGCAGTTCAATTTTATTTCTATTTGCATTATTTAATTATGTGTACAAAACAGGGACTGTGACATCAACTAGTTTCCCACGTATTACTCCCACCCATGAAATCTTGCAAATAAAAACTGACCTAGAAAATGCCAACTCTTTATTAAAAAAATAGGGAGACCCAAATGTAGATAATCGTTTCCCTTTGATTTTTGATTGACTTTCATAACTCCGTGTAGGTCGGAGAACAACTCCTCCTCTGCCTCCTCCTTCTCCTTTTGCTATTCTTCTTGGTACAGGTTCTTGCTATTTAACCCTAGTTGGCCTAAACTTGGCTGTGTAGGCCAGGCTGATCTTGAACTCAAGGGATCTGCCTGTCTGTGCCTTTCACAAGTGCTGGGACTAAAGACGTGCCATCATACCCAGCTAAGAATATAATTTTAAGGGATTAAAAGCCCAAACTATATTACTCCAGTCTCAATGTCAGAGCTGCTGTTGAATTTAGGTTTATGTGAAAATGTGAAGTCTACTTGAACCTCTAGTTTAGAAAAAAAAATACTGTCGAGGGGGTGGGAATATTTCCAACAAGATTTTAAAAATTACTCTAAAGATAAGAGTTGACTCTTAAGTTTCTAAATGCTACTTTAGTGTGACTGTGAACAGCTAATGTTTCTTCTGAAAACTATGAGGTAAGTAAAATCATCCGGATAAAGTGCTGTAGGCTCACCACTCAAGTCCACAAGCTGTCTCCAAGCCAGCCACAGGCTACGGAATGGGAAACACAGTGCTACCTTTCTTGCCTCTTGTAACCTAGGTTTTAATATAATCTGTAGGGCTGACAAATCATAGTCAACACACACTGTAAACTAAAGAACTATACTTTCTAAAACTTATTCTTGCTTTTTAAAAAGTAAGATAAAGTGCTATGTTTGGCTTACCTGAGCTTGAATGACTATGGAGGTCTCATATAACCTTCTGTGGTTTTGATTACTGATCCAGAAGCCTGGAGTACGCGTGTGTGAAGATCTCTTAAAGCGTTGTTAAGTTTTATTACAATGCTAAAATGTAATGATATTTTCAATCACAAAACAGTTTTTATTTTATTTAGGTTTTTGTTGTTGTTGTTGTTTTTCCTGAACTCACTCTGTAGACCAGGCTGGCCTCGAACTCACAGATATCTGCCTAACTCTGTCTCCTGAGTACTGGGATTAAAGGTGTGTGCCACTGCTGCCCAGCTTTATTTAGTATTTTTATATTGACAGGGAGGTAAAGTATTTAGGTGGCACAGTTGCCTGAAGCTTAATTATTTGCTTTAAATTAAAACATTACTAAGATGTGTATTTGGATCTGATGGGTTTCTTTCCCACCAGAGTTGTAATTAATTTTGGTATTTGTAAAGACAGTGAAGATTATACTGAAACCAGTCATCTGGGTAGATGCTGAGACTTTTTCTGATTACCTTACAAGAAATGTCTTTGGCTAAACATGAATGACAGATAAGTAAAATGAACACATTAATTTTTTTAAAAATAGAATACTACCAAGATCACAATCACATCTTAACAACCTTGTCTACTTGTAAAAGCTGCCTTCACAGAAAATTCTGGCACTAATCCAGATTACATCATGTAACTCCAATTTCTTTTACTGTAAATATGTCATCAACTTGAATGAGAATAATTTTTGGATAGAATAATTTGGATGTTTCCTGAAGTGTAATCAGTATTTCTAGTTCAAGGTACCATTGAACTAATCAATTTGTTTTATGCTTGTTTTGTTGTTGTTTTGTTTTGTTTTCAAGACAGGGTCTCCCTATGTAGCCCTGATTGGCCTGGAACTCGCTATGTAGAACTCACAGAGATCTGCCTCTCTCTGTTTCCTGAGTGCTAGGAATAAAAGTGTCCAATACAAAGCCCAGCATTTACACTTGTGTTTTGAGACAGGGTTTCATTATTTAGAACAGGCTGTCCTCAAATACACAATGTAGCTGAAGATAGGCTTGAACTCGATCCTCCTTCCTCAGTCACCTGAGTGTTAGGATTACAAGGATAAGTCACAATGCTGGCTATACCTTTCCTTGTGATAACAGTTTCTGCATTTGATTTTGGTTTTCATGGTATCTTCTGCATTTTTCAAGAGTTCATAAAGCACTGAGCTTGATGAAGATAATGGATAGAGTGTATGCACAGGATGCTAGTGCCCAGAATGTACATGCACAATGAATCTGCTGACTCCTAAGACAGCCATTAAGAAATCGTGATGTGGGATAGCTAGTTTAGGCACCAACAGCAGCAGCACAGACACCACTGCAGTAATGCAGTCTCGTAAACGTCAGGGCAAAGCAGGAGGAAATGCCTTATTAGGCGTGTGATGGTTTTATCCAATGTCACGGTAGAACTTTCCCAGAAATACAGAAAAAACATAGTGGAAGCTGAGTATGTTCATGAACGGTTTGAGCAACACATCTAAAAATGACAGAAATACAAAATGAAACTTAAAATCATACTTTGTACCTGAGGCTCATACCCTCTTACCTTTGCTACTAAACCAATGCTAAAAAGAACAATTGGAAGGAAAAAGAATAAAAACATCTGTAATAAAATATAAAAATTAGAAGTTCTCTGACCATCAGTATTTGTTTTTTAAATTTTTCAGTATTTATTTCATAACTACATAATAATTGTGTTGTCTATGGAAAATAAAGTTTCACAAACTTGGGAGAGGTATGTTTATGGATGCCATGGTAGATACAGGCATTTTCTCCTTTTTTTGTTTTTGGTTCAAGTTATTTGGGGGAATTTCACCTTATCATCTAATGTATTTTGTTACTTTGCCACTGCAAATTTGAATTTTTAATCTAATTTTTAAAAAAGAATATAAAGTATTTGTTTCTCCAGTATAATAAATGTATAATGTGATCAGTCAGTCTTAGAATTCTTCAGATTTTAACAGAGCTTTCAAAAGCAAGAATATATTTTGGAAGGATTTTATAAATACATTCTATTTTCCTATCATTCTTCATTTTGCCTCCTTTAAGCAATATTAAGTGCATAAGTTTATTATTTCACACTGAAGCCATATGATTTTACATATTTATCTTTTATGTGTATGTAATACCCTGTTTTCAGCTCTTCATAGGTGATTGGATTACAATGAAGACATTCTCTGTGTTACTCTTACAATCAAATACATTCATGGAAATCTCACCAGAGTATGAAAAAATGACAATGAAATTGAAACGGACTGTGCAATATTCTTTTACATAAGAACACAATATTCATAAAATGAAAACAATTTAAAATAAATTTACAACTTTTTAACAATTTACTTGTTATTTTATGTGCATGTGCCCAAGTGTATGTATGTATGTGTGTATGTGTATGTATGTATCTATTTGCATCATGTCCATGCAATAACCCAGGAGGCCAGAAGATGACATTGGGTCCCCTGGGACTGGAGTTACTGGTAGTCTTGAACCACCAGACGTGGGTGCTGGGCACCAAACCAAGGTTCTCTGCAAGAGCAGCAAGTGCTCCTAACCACTGAGCAATTTCTCCAGCTCCAGAACTTCCTTTTGTTCAAAATCATTTGCTTTAAAATAGTTTTTTTTAGCTCCACATTTCATATTTTCTTAGTGTATTTCACTATGGTTGTGTAGATGTATCAGAGTAACTGTCAAAAGGAAAGATGTTCTTCCCCGTTACACTGTAGTTTTGATTCCTTAGTAAAAACTTGTCAGGTTTTTAAGACAGGGAACTGGCTAAGAGGGTCCTCTTGCTCCTTTACCATCACCAAAGGCAATGTCAACCAGTGTTCATGTACTATTCTACAGCTTTCTATTGTTTAACTAAAGGCAGAGTCCTCAGAAGAGCAAACAGACCCAAGGCTCTGATGCCAGGCATAGGGTAATGTAAGTTTGGGAAATGGTTTCCGTAAAGAGGGATGGAGGTGAAGTGGGTTATACTTAACCTCTTAGCTCAGTGCCAGAAACGATGGCCCATACCCAAAGCTAGTCCTAACTTACCTTTGCCTTACTTGAAATAAAGGAATGAGGTTTTTGTGTTTATTGTTAGAGATGTAACTATCAAAGAAGCAAAGGGCCAGCAAGACTGAAAAGGATATTGGTGTCAACCCTGACAGGCTGATTTCAATCCCTGAGACCCACACATGGTTGAATTTGTTCTCTCATCACCAAATGTATACTGTGGGACAGGTGCTCCCATACATACATAAAGAGATGCATGCACACACGCAAAATAAATAAATGTAAAAAGAACATTTTAAAAAGCAATCAGGAAGAATATTCAAGCCAAAATGTATATCCTACCATCAAGAAAATGAAGAAAAGAAGCCCTGAGGGCACCATGGTTTAAGAACACTGGCTGAAAACTCATTATTAATTTGAATTTTACAAGAGAAAAGGTTCCAGGGTCTAAACTACATTAAATTAATTTGTTAACCTCAGAGTTCTGGGTCAGTGACCATGTGGAAGGAAAACAGAACAGCCCCTTTATCCCAGGCATCTTTGGTGTAACATGAGGGTCTGGCTTGTTGGGGTTTTCTGTCCTGTCCGGTACCCCACAGCCGGCAAGCCCCAAAGAAAATCACACAGAGATCTCTAAAGTTATAAAGCTGATTGGCCCATTAACTCAGGCTACTTATTAGCTCTTTTTTTATTATGGGAAAAATGTTTATTTTGAAATTATTTTAGTTTAGAAATACAAAACCTCTTGGGGAGGGGAAAATGAAAGAAAAACACAAAGTATAAGGCAACTTTTTACTTCTCTTCATAAGCTTCTCACACCATTTGCTCCTAGTTCCCGTGAAGAGAAAGCACTCAGCTGCCCACAATAATGTTATTAATAGTGATATGAATCAGTTTCACAAAGAAGCCAATGAATCCCATGATAGCAAATCCTATGGCTGTG
>LOEQ01002896.1:136091-148558 GCA_001685075.1 Bramus lutescens | reverse complement strand
ATCCTCACGGCCGGCACGGTGCTGCCTACCTTCTTCATCATTGGCCTCATCTTCATCCCCATTGGCATCGGCATCTTCGTCACCTCCAACAACATCCGTGAGATCGAGGTGAGGGAGGGGCGTGGCGGTGGTCCCCTGGCTCCCCGAAGGTGACAGGCGGGCCCTGCCCTCCGGTGCCGTCTCGGGTTCTTCTGCGGGGGTTTCTGAGTTTACAGTTTTGACGTCTATGTTCCTTTTGCTTTCGGTCTACATGGCTGGGAACGAAAAGAATGTCAGGGGAAAGATTTATTTATTGGGTAGTTTGTGTGGTTCTCTGAGGGTTAGAGTATTTGTTTTTCTAGGAGGAGAGAAGGAAAAAGTTAGATAAAACTCGGAGGCAGCGCGCAGGGTCACTGTTGTTACTTGCGCGGGGATTATTCCCGGACACAGAGATTAACAAATTGGTCTTTGTTGGGTGAAGGACCCGGAGTCATAGAGGTATTGATCTTCTGTGAAGAAATTTGTCACATGTTACAAAGCACAGAGAACTTTCATTTCGAGGTAATTATAATTAGTTTTAGTTGCTGGCCGTGGTATAGTTAAAAATATGAAACTTCTCGTTTGCTTTTAGGCAGTATTTATTTCCAATTATGCTCAACATTTGCCCCAGTTCTCCCTGCTTGATTTTTTAAAACTATGCATATCAGTGACTCGGCACAGAATAAGTTGGGATCTAGCTATAAAAAATTTCCCTGGCATTGTGTTTCTGAACATTTTACTTAGGATAGAAACACTGAACTGGGGGAAATATTTGATTTGCCCACTGCCACAATCACTGCATCATTGTCCGTCTGCAGTGGCAAAGACTGGCTGATAAAAGAATGTAAGTACTGCGTGGGGGACAGTACTGGACATCTACAGGGCCTCTTCCATATTTTAGGGAGCTGTGGTCTGTTTGAAATGGTCAAGAGTGATGTTGAGTAACCTCCCTTTGTTCTGCTCTGCCGTATACATACATTTTGTGTACATGTTTTAAAAGTAAAGATTACGTGTGTGATTTAATTGGACTTCCTCAGTTATTTTAGCCAAGGAGTAGTGGTACTTTTTTATAGTTTAATTTACAATATTAATGTTTAAGAAAGGTTGTTATATTTTAACGGCACAGTGTTTTAGTGTTCATGACAGTAAGGATTGTAGCTAGCGTGTACTTCTAAAATCTTTCACTTAGAATCGTTTTCAGTGTGTTGACTAGAGTAAGTTCACAGCAAATGTTTTGGCATATATTTTATCTTCCTTTTTTTTATACTTGTGATATTCCTGCAAATGTATCCTAAAATGCTCCAAAATATAAAACCCAAGGCAAGGCTGGCCAGGTTCGGACACTAGAAAAGTTTTGATCTCAGAATGTTTTCGATTGCAGACTTCCTGATTAGGTATGCTTAACTGGAGAAGACCATACAAATATTCCAGAATGTAAAAATAATAATAAAAGAAATCCTCATACATGAAACACTTCTGTTCCCATCTGTGTCCAGTAGTACTCAAACTCTGAGCTCTGCCACTTTGAATTAGCTAAGATTTGGGGGCAGTTTATTTCTCTGAAGGCTAGTTTTTTAATCTTTAAAATAAATAGAATAATGAATTCTTCTAAGATTTCACAGAAGCAAGATAGTTGTTACGACTTTTGGTTTAACTTTGGTTTAAAAGAATGCTGTGTTCAAAATGCCACATTTGAAATGAAAGAAAATGGAAATTAGGAACTGGAAATTTTGTATTAACACCAACACAAGCAGATAGAATGCTTAAAATTTGAGTGTTGGATAGATAACAAAATTATTTCAAACTGGGTCTGGGGTTATGACAAAAACCTAGAGAGCTTTTCCAAAAGGGACATACATGTTCATGTGCCTACTCTGTGTGCTGGCGTTTGAACTCAGGGCCACAAGAAAGTGCTGTACCACTAAGTTACTTCCCTAGTTCCTCAGCCTTTTGTTAGCTGCTAGCTTAGACTAAAAGCCTTTGAGGGTTATTAGAAGTAAACAGGAGGAACTGGAGAGCTGGCCCACCAGTTAAGAGCATTGGCTTCTCTTGCAAGAGTGCTTAGGTTTGATTTCCAGCACCCACATAGTGACTCAAAACTGTCTTCAGCTACAGTTCTAGGTGATCCCATGTCCTCTTCCAGCCTCAGCTGGCTACATCAGCATGTACTACAGACATGCAAGCAAAACACTTGTACACATTAAAATAATAGAAATGTTTTATAGCCAGACATGGTGCACATGCATGTCTTTAATCCCAACACAAGGGAGGCAGAGAATGGATCTCTGGGCCTGGTCTACATAGTGAGTTCCAGGATAAACAGAACTAAGTAGACTCTTGTTGCGGGAGAATTGTCTGTATTCTGTCAATCATTTATTTTAATAAAACGCTGATTGGCCAGGCAGGAAGTATAGTCAGGTAGATGAGAACAGGAGAATGCTGGAAAGGAGGAAGCCCATTCCTCCCATTCCAGCCCAGACCACTGAAGAGGCGACATGTGACCTGCCCAGCTGAGAAAGGTACTGAGCCGCATGGCTAACATAGATCAGAATAATGGGTTAATGTAAGTGATAAGAGCTAATAAGAAACCTGAGCTAATAGGCCAATCAGTTTATAATCTTATGGAGATCTCTGTGTGATTTTCTTTGGGGCTTGCTGACTGTGGGTTACTGGGCAGGATGGAAACCCCAATGAGTAGGCCCCTTCATGCTACAGACTCTATATCAAAACAACAAAGTAAATAAAAAGAAACAAAAATAAAATAATGAAATTAAATAAAGAAAGGTAAACGGGAAATGAGATTCTCTTACCCAGATTGATTCCCACTCCTTTACATCTTTTAAGTTTCCTTTTGAAAGCTCAGTAGCCTCATTTCTGTATTAGTTCAAGTTACTGGGGCAAAGGAAACTTGTAAATCAAAATGCTTGGCTTTAAGTGTTTTGCTCAGAACTTGAAATTTTTAAGTAAAACTAATGGACATTCTCCCAGAAATACTATAATAAAATATTACCACTCTTATAATGCCCCAGACTCCCCTTAAAACAGTGGGTTTTTTGTAAAAGTTATTTTTATTTTATTTATTTTATATTTTTTATTTTAATGCTCATATTTAGTATTACCTTCATTTGTTAAGTTTATGAATCGTCTGTCTGCCTCCCTCCCTCTCTTTCCTTCCTTTTTTTTGGGGGGGGGTGGGGAATTCAAGACAGGGTTTCACTATGTAGTCCTGGCTGTCCCAGAACAAGCTCTGTAGACCAGGCTGGCCTCAAACTCACAGAGATCTGCCTGCCTCTGCCTCCCTAGTGCTGAGATTAAAGGTGTGCGCCACCACTACCTGGCTAAGTTTGTGAATTTTATAATTTTATTTGGTTGGTTTTTAGATTTTCTAGGTTAAGTGAAATGAGGTTTTTAGAAAAGTACTAGCCATTAAAAATATTTTTATTATGAATATATTTATAATACTTAATATCTTTATTATTTGCAGCAAAGACTAAGTATTTCTTTTAATGTGGCAGCATTAGGATTCAAGCCTCACCAGAAGGCTCCTTTAAGACTTTTGGCCAGGCTGAGATACACAGCTAACTTGAAAGTGCCATCTGTAACTTCTACAAAAGCATTTTTTCAGTGTGAAGTTATGTAGTTGTAAATCAGTGCTTATAGAGAGCCCAATTAGGAGGGCTGTCCCTATAGCCCCATATATTTTAGGGAGGCTTGAGGTACAAATGCATCTAGTAATTCTGTGCTAACTTGGGTGACATTTAGATCTAGTATCCAAAAATCAGTAAAAGAAAAACTAATTAATGGTTAGAGTCAAATGGGTGTATTATTTAAAGCAACATTTGACATTTAACATAACATAAATTCAGTAATCAGAGGTAAACATTTACATGAAATTAATAATGCTTAAAATGTTGAAATCTTAGCGACATTCTCCCCAATTTGCTAAATTCCCTCTTTTACTCTTTTTTTAACTTTATTTCATTTTCTACTGTTATTTTGTCTTGATTATTTTCTGTTTCTGATAAAAATTTGCTATCTATATTTTTATTCCTTTCTAGTTTGAATCCTTAGATTGTAAGGATCTTGAAGAAGATTAAGTCTTTCATCTGCACTTAATAATCTTGTTTTTATTTAAACTTTAGTGTAGAATCAAGGAAGGATAACTTGTTTCTTAGAAATGATGGTTGAAGATTAGGCATTTATGCTAAGAAATTTAAAGATTTTAATGCTCAAATGTATTGCAGTAACTAAATAGGGAACCTTTGGCAATTAAGAGCTTTGAGTAATAGGGTTTTGTTTCCAGTAAGTACCTGCTGGAGTGTTTATTTTAGGGCCAGGACTCTGAGACTGGTTTTCCAGATGAGCATTTGCAATCAGTTTGGTTATAGGAAATACCAACTTAAATACCAGTTGTTTTCCTTAAAGAATTAAGTTCTTAATAAGTAGAGCTATGTTGCTGCTAAGAAATTGTATATAACTGTTGTGATTATATCTTGAATTTCATCAGCCAAAAAGGTGAAAACCCTTCTTTTTAGTCAAGAACTTTCTTCTCTCTCTGCAGCCTAAAATATTTATTTTCTAACCTTTTATAGACACAAAACAACTCGCCCTCCATATTCAGAGTTTTAAGGACACATACTGGTAAATTTAGCAGTTAATACTAAAATGATAGTGCAAATTACTCATTCTGAGGACTTCAGGAAATTCTTTAAGTACTTAAAATGCCCCTTTTAACTTAAAGTGATTAATACTTAAAGTGACTTGCCTTATTAGTCATCATTTTGTTATGTGACTTATTTAGGTCTTCTGTTGATTTCCATTTAGGTAAATCTACATTCAAAAATGGAAGTTTTCCAGCTCTCCTTGTATACAGTGTCCTTCAAATTTCTCTTTGTCACCACATTACATTCAGTCTGTTACTTAGGAATAAGCTGTGCTTTTAGAATTACTAAGAAGTCTTGGGTTGACTTAGGGGAACATTCATAGTTGTCTGGGAGCAAAGACAAGAAAACTGTAACATTTTAGCTAACCTCCTTAGCCTGCTCTGTCCTGTACTGCCCCCCTGGTGCTTTGTCATTAGGATTTAAGCTAGTTGCAAGGTCTTAAGCTTACTGTATTTTGAACTGTACTTTATATACTTTTGCTGTTTAAACAATGTTAATTTTCAAAATAGGAGATTTGTGTCCCCTCTTCTACTTGACAGCCTCTTTTCGTCTGAGGTTTAGAACTGTTCCTTCTGTGTAAACTTTGTCTTTGAAAACTAGTGACTGTTACAACTGGCAGGTTTTATTAGTCAGGCTCCCCTTGAGTTTCAGCTGACAAGGGATGTAGTGGTTATTTGATAGTGAAAACTCATACATTATCAAGAATTTTTGATCAGTGTTGGACATATTCTATATACAAAGTACTTCTTTGAAAAAGTTTGAGGACAGGACTCCCCCTACCCTCCTTTTACTTTATTTTATTTTTCCAGCAGAGAGCATTTCTTTTGGGGAAGAAATGATTTAGAGTAGCAGGAGATGCAGATTTCACTTAGTGACAGAGCACTTCCCTAGCTGTGATAGCGTATTACCGCCCAACATTTAAAAGATGGGTGGCAGAAAGATCAGGAGTTCAAGGCCAAAGTTAGCTACATAGAGATTTATACAAACCAACACCCCCCAAACAAAACCCAAAAGCTATGGGGGGGTGGAGCAAAGCAAAGAAGCATTATAGGAAAATTAATCATTGCTAGGTGAGTGGCACATGCAGCGCGTGCCTGAGTAGTTCAAAGAAAGACAAGCTTTTGCTGGATGTGGTAGTGCATGTGCCCTGGTTTTGTTTCTTGTTGTGATAAGACACCTTGACAAGGGAACTTGGTGGAGAAAGGGGCTATAATAGCTCACTTCCAGGTTTCAGTCCACATTGCAGCCAAGAACAGAGATGAATGCAATCCACAATTGTACTCATCTTGCTTTTTCCTTTTTTATGTGGCTCAGGACCCAACCCAGGAATGGTGCCTTGCCCTTTCAGTCTAGATCTTTTTGTATCAGTGAACCTGTTCAAGACAGTTCTCCACAGACATACCACAGGGTAACCCAGTTTAGACAACCACTCATTGAGAGTCCCTTCCCAAATGATTCTAGACTATAACAAGATGGAGATTAAAACTAACCGCCACAGCTCTACTTGTCAACTTGATGTTTAAAACATCACCTTTAAGTCATGACATTCCTTGTCCCCAAAGGCTTACCTCATAATATAAAATGCAGTTCAACCATAAAAGTCCTCATTGTCTTAAAAATTTCTAACACTTTAAAAGTCTAGTCTCTTAACGGTGAGCGTCTAGAAAATTAAAATCAGGCTACATACTTCTAACATATAATGATACTAAGCAAACATTCTTCTTCTGAAAAAGACAACCAGGGGCATAAAAGAGTTGTACCAAAGCAAAGCAAAAATCTGGCAGGGAAACATCAAATACTACAGCTCTGTGTCCAGAATTTGAGTGGGGCTTCTAAAGTAATTGTTTGGGTTCCATTTCTGTAGCTGGCCTTGGCAGTCGCCTTAAGGTCCTAGCATCTTCAGTTTCCTGGAGTCTGAGTCTTCAGTTTCACAGCTACATACATTGTCTTCTCAGAACTTCTTTAAGGGGACTCTGACTCTGACATATGTTACCTCTTAGTTTCTCTTCACGACAACATCAATCTTATATCACATGGAGAATGCTTATTGCCAGATTTTGCTGCCAGCTTGAGATATACCCCAGGTCTCCTTGGGTATCAGCTTGTGTTGACTCTGGGGAAACACTTTGCTGTTGACTCTGTGTAGCACAGGAGTCCTATCCACAGTGGTTCTGATCTCTGTATAACAGCTGCATCTTCAATACCAATCTGAATGCCATCCTATGTTGAACATTCTTCTGCCAAACCAATCAGTTCATTATCTTTAAATTAAACTTTATTTAGGCTCTCAGGACATTGGCAGAAAAAAAAAATCAAATTTTTGTTCAAAATGTCATACCACTGGCCCATGTCCCAGTTTCTGATAGAGTCCTTGTTCCTTTCTGAAACCTTGTGAATTGGACCTCCATTGTCCTCATTTGTCTCAGCATTCTTAATACCTTTTATGCTTGCACAAGAACAGTTCACTAAGCTTTGCTTCCAGCATTCAACAGAAGGTATGATTGACATGATATATACCCATTAAGATTTGGTTCAACAGTGGGCAGTCAAGATTTTCATTGCATATCACATGTCTTAGGAACATAATATGGGGGTTACAGAATCATCTGTATAAAGCTTTTAAGCTGCCTTGTCATTCTAGAAAAGTTTCTGCATCCCGATAAGCCTCTCCACCAACACAGCAATCCAAATTAGACCAAATCAGACTGAATTAGGAAAAGCCCAGGTTTAATGGATAAAAGCACTCCTGATTTTCAGCCCCCCCCCTAGAAGAAATGGGAAAGGAATAAGGAATACTGGAAAACCACATGTCTGTTTTCTGGGGTGAAGGGGCAGTTTAAATGCCCCATGGGAGTGATCTTGAGCATCTCTAAGGTATGGGTCATTGTTTGGCTGACTTTCTGAGGTGCAGCAGGATTTGGAAAGAGATGGGGGAGGGGACTTGGGGTCGAGCTTCCACCAGAATGATCCATACTCTGGGTATATGGATGCCAGGGGCTGGGGTGAAGCTTCCACCTGAACATTTCAGACTCTTTGGGTCTATGAATGCCAGGGGCTGGGGTGAGGCTTCCACCAGAACAATTCTTTGTGACTGGCTTTTAAGCTCAAGGTTCAAGTTGGAGGCCAGACTTCTGGTTGTCTTTTCTGTGTATCAACAGTGTAGAATGAAGGCTGAACAAAGGGTGAAGGGAAAAAGCTTCTCGGAAGCTGCTCCTCTGCACCAACTCTACTTGTTACCATAGTCACAAGGTAGGCTGGAAATTTTAGCTTTATTCTGCAAACAAGAAAAGTAACACAAAAATTGGGGTGAGAGCTTGTTAGTAGTCAGTCTCTGCATCACAGAGTTGTAGTAATATTCACCATCTAGTAAAATGGTACATCAGCCAAATGAGAATTAGGTCTTCTAGACATGAAAGTCCTGAGTAAATATGTAGTATTGAGTTGAATTTCATAGGAAATTAGATTGTGTTATTTTTATGTGAAGAACAAATTTGGTATGTGGTTTTGCTAATACATTAGGATAGAATATGTTATATTATAAATATATAATATAAACTATGTAAGGGATATTGACTATCATTACTTTTTTCTTCAACCTTTTAAATGAGCTCTGTTCAGCTTACAAATTTGTGTAATTTTCTCTTAAAACATCCTACATTAATTGTTTGCAAATAAAACTTAACTAATATTTTTAGGACTTTATTAATTTTTAATTTTATGATTCTATTCTCATATTATTTTGGGTGAGACATTTCTCTAGCCCAATTTTGTTCATTCTTATCAGTAATTAATTTACGTCTTAATTTGCTGCTTCTGAGGTGTGTTAGATGCTAGAAAATGCTCAGAGGGAAAAGGAAGGGTTGAAGGATGGTGTGCAGTTTCAAGTAGTGCATGGATTAAACAAATTAGTGATTAACTCCAAGTCACCAGTAATGCATCGATATCGCATTAAGGAAAGAAATAAAAGAACTTCCCTTTGGAGTTATTTAACCAAAGCAAGTCCAGACTTGAATTTTCTACTTCATGCTTCTGGTGTCTTTTGTTCTCTGACCATTGCATGTATCTGAATCTGTGCGAATCTGTTAATCTGTTCTTGTGCTGGTATCTATGTCTGTCCCTGTGTATCTGTCTGCTGTATGACTCTCTCTCTCTTTCTCTCTGTGTCTGTCTGTCTGTGTATATCTATCCCTAACAGAGGGCTTTGCCCTTTCTTTATTGAATAGCACAGAAAGTATTACATGGGGGAAGGAATGAAGGATACTTTACAAAAATCTTTTAAGAGCTTACAAGGAAATTAAGTCACTGATTTCAACAGACCACAACTGATTCAGACAACAAACATTACTACAAATGTCATTGTTTATCAAGCAATATCTAAATGTTGTGTTCAATATTTATAGTGGACATTCAGTTTAGAAGATTGCTTTCAACCTCCATGTTTGCTGCTTTCAGCAAATTATACAGTTGCATAGGTCAGGGCCATGGAAAAGTGCATACTTTGAGATTACTATGTATTACTTAGATTGTAACTGTTGATTACAATTGATTGTAAGCGTTGAGCTACAATGGGAAATCTCAGGCACTTAAGGTTGATTGCTACTTTGTTCTCTTAAAAGCAGATTAAACAAACAAGCTGAGTACACAGTGGATAGCTGTCAAAAGTGACCTTAAGGTATATTATTAATTCTGACTGTGAGGTCCCACATAGTTTCAGTCTCTTAGAATGTATTTTATTGTAATATATTGCCACAAAATAGCATGTGCTGGGGAACCCTAAGTAATGGTGTTGATATGTGGGGGAAAACTACCCATTGCAGAAATAGTAAGAGCAGTGGAGGAGTGTGTTTAGAAGAAGGAAGGAACCACAAAGAAGCCAGTGTGGCAGTGTCAGAGTGAGAAGAGGGGGAAATATAGATCAGATTAAAGTGGTGCAGTGTTAGGGTGCACTTTACACAGCTGGTATTATGACTACAGGCAATGTAGTGGGAAGCCATTAACCAGTTTTACATAGCTAAGTCATTCTGAGCACTTGGGTCTATAAACCCAATGCTGTAAAAGAAATGAATGAACTAAAATTGATGAAGGTTTTTTGTTTGTTTGTTTGTTTTTACAGTGTGATTGAGAGAGGAGCAAAAATCTAATTCCTTCCCACTACGTTATCTTAAGTGCACAGAAAACCACTGGACTGAAGGTGCACATTAGGTGTAAGACAAGATTACAAGTCCTTTCATAGGGATAAAAGGGTCTGGGCCTGAGACTCAGGCTGCTCCCATTTCTTCTCTGCCACAGAGACAGTGGCATTTATTTATTTATTTATTTATTTATTTATTTGCTTGCTTGCTTGCTTGCTTGCTTGCTTGCTTGCTTGCTTGCTTACTTACTTACTTATTTATTATTTATTTATTTATTTATTTATTTATTTTTAGTCCTAAGTGGAGGAAAATAGAGTCTTAGATACCTAATATTTTTTAGAAAAGAAGAGTCCTGGTTTGTTTATTTCTTGTAAAGTCCCCACCCCTTTTATTCTGGCAGAATTCTTTGTCCATTTTCTTAGATGGGCATAGATGGAAGCATTTTGGATTTTTTTTTTAAACAAAACAAATCAAAAACCTCTCTTGGGAGACCACATTCAGATCTACATTACTATTAGACACACCAATTTTGCCAATGAAACAAGGTAATAATAGTCTGGTAGTGGAAAGGAGACACACAAGTGTCTCTGTCTTCCCTCTCCTTAGGACTGAAGTGTAGGTTTGGAGAGGGAGGGCAGAAGGAGGGTTCTAGAGTGACAATGGTCCTTCAGATAAGAGATTTATTAATCTTACAGCAAGTTGTATGAGGATTGAGTAGTGGTGGGTAGACAAAGTGAAGTGTCTATTCTTAAAGGGTTCCGTAGAAGGGGGGAGTCCTGAATTGCGAGGATGTGGGCTATGTTACTATGCAGCCTGTGCTATGTGACCACATCACAGAGACTCTGGATAGGAGAGTCAGTGTAGTCTAGCTGCCTTGGGCTCCATGGGCTTGTGAGGGTGGAGGCCCCTTTCTTTGTGAGACCTGTGTAGCCTTTCAGGTTTGCAGCAGCTGTGAGAGAAGAGAGACGCTGGGGGTGGAGGTGCATACATCTGTGAGGTTCTTTGACTGCAGCAGCTGGCAGGTTTGGCTTTTAACAGGGATCATTATTATAAAGACATAATGACACTGTTAAGAATGCCTTGGGCCTGCATAACAGGGGTCGTATTGCCTGGGGCATAAGAAGAAGTAGGGGGTKCTGGAGAGATGGTTCAGAGGTTAAGAGCACTGGCTGCTCTTCCAGAGGTTCTGAGTTCATTTCCCAGCAACCACATGGTGGTTCACAACCATCTATAGTGGGATCTGATGCCCTCTTATGGCATACATGCAGATAGAGTACTCATACATAAAATAAAATTTTAAAATATTTTTAAAAGAGTAGGAGTGTTTGTGGTTGGTAGAAACCATTTCTCACACCACATATATGGGGACCTGACACCACCCCCCATTCTACAGCGATTCTTACTCTATATGCTTCTGTGTATACCTGCTGGGGTGCTTTATAATTTAAGTCAGTTCAGAAATGCAAAATAGCATCAGATCCACCTGATTAAGGACTGGTTTTGTGTATTTGGTTTGGTGCTCAAGGTTTTTTGGTTCTAGGGATTGAACCAAGTGCTGTTCTTATTTAAAATAAGGAAAATAATCATAATCCCATTTTTTTTTTAAGTTTTTCGAGACAGGGTTTTTCTCCTGAAACTAGCTCTTGTAGTCTATGCTGGCCTCGAACTCACAGAGATCCACCCACCTCTGCCTCCTGAGTACTGGGATTAAAGGTGTGTGCCACCACCCCCTGGCAAGGGCCACCTACTTTTTAAAAGATTTATACATTTTATGTGTATCAGTATTTTGCTTGCATGTGCGCCTGTTTACCATATGCGTGCCTGGTGCCCACAAAGGTCAGAAGAGGGCCTTGGATCCCCTGGAACTAGAGTTACAGGTGGTTATGAGCCACCATGTAGGTGCTTGGGATGGAAGCGGAGTCCTCTGCGAGAGCTCTTTACTACTGAGCCATGTCTTCAGCCCCTATTCTTGAAGATGATTGGTATTAAATGTGTATATGTCAGACACAACACGTGTGATAAAAGTAGTAAAATGTGCTGTGCATGCCTTTGTGGCTCCCTTCCTTCCTCAGCGCTGTCTCATTTCTTTTCTGTCTTGAAAATTCTCCACAATGCAAAGTTTATTCTCATCATCTTTAAATATTTCTTTTCCAATGTTGCCTGTATATTTTTCTTTCTTTTCCTGAATTTAAATTCTTACTTCTTTTAAAAAGTACTGATTCTTTGCTAATGATTGTTTCTGTGCCAACCAGTTGACAGCTTTCTTTTTAATTTTGTCTTTGCTAATGAAGTCTGTCAGATGGCAGAGTGGAAGACAGTTCCTGGGTGAAGGTGTTTAGTAGAAGGAGTGTTGATTGGGCTTGAGTCAGAGATGATGGAGTCTAGACTAGCACATGAGAAAGTTCCTGAGAATGTTCTTTTTATGTAATAAAGGTAGCGCAATAGGATTTTGGTAAGGATCAGATAAAATATGTATATAAAGGAAAACTGTCAACTGTTGATGGTACAATATGTCATTATTTTGTATGTTCTTGTACCTTCTACTGTGCCTTACTACTATTAAAATTTAAAGGTTAATTATAATGACTTCTAATAACACTGTTTTCAGAGTTACCTGAAGTTAAAAGATGTAACTTTTAATGCTTTTTTTTTT
>LOEQ01002896.1:113164-129152 GCA_001685075.1 Bramus lutescens | reverse complement strand
GCCTGGCTACTGGCCAGTCAGCGTTTATTTAAAATATAATTGACAGAATATAGATCATTGTCCCACACCAGTACTGATTGCTTAAGTTTTACAAAATATGAAACAAAAATTCTATTGTTAAAATGTTTTTCCCTTTCTGTTTTCTCTAGGGCAATGTGTTTATGTATTATGGACTGTCTAACTTCTATCAAAATCATCGTCGTTATGTGAAATCTCGAGATGATAGCCAGTTAAATGGAGACCCTAGTGCTTTGCTTGTAAGTAAAATGATATACAGAAATGTGGCATCTGTGAAATAGGAGCGTCATAAATATTCATTCTGAAATATTAAAGTACATAATCTCATGGGATACTAATACTAAAGTATTTATTACTTGTTATGTCTAATTTTGACAGTAGTTTTTAGTTAAAATGCTTTTTCACTAAACTTCTCAAGCCCACCACTCCCTGCTTGTTTCTGGTAGTCATTGGGAGTCTGGGCTCTAGCTCTGTTTGGGACGGGGTTCTGATGAATGATGGGTAAGTGTGTTCTCTTTGGGTCTTATTGTTTAGATTAAACTCCAAATTACAAAATTTGTAGCATTGGTTGTATTCAGTTTTTATAAATGAGGCTAGAATGTCTTTACTCCCAGCTACTATGCCCTTTATTGGGTATCACAGCTGGATTGCTAAGTCATTTAGATTTTGTCAATCAGAAATCTTTGTGGTTGTGGTTTCTATGTTGATAGGAAAATCAAAATATTGCCGGGCGGTGGTGGCGCACGCCTTCAATCACAGCACTCGGGAGGCAGAGGCAGGCAGATCTTTGTAAGTTTGAGGCCAGCCTGGTCTACAAGAGCTGGTTCCAGGACAGGCTCCAAAGCTNNNCAGGACAGGCTCCAAAGCTACAGAGAAACCCTGTCTCGAAAAACCAAAAGAAAATCAAAATATTAAATTTGTTAAGTCATGTATAGCTATGTAGATCTAGTTGAATAAGCATTGTATTTAAAAATTGCTGTGACATTAAAGAATATTTTGAGTATTTAAATGTGTTATTTTAGAGCTTGCTTTCTTTACAGACTCATACTTTATGAGTGGGGAAAATACAGGGGCAGAATTTTTAATTAGTAATTAGGAGTAGCTCATCGTTTCTCCAGCGATCTAGATGACAGTTTCTTTCATTTCTTTCTCTCTTNTTTGTCCTGGAAACTAGAATCCAAGTAAGGAATGTGAACCTTATCGAAGAAATGAAGACAAACCAATTGCTCCATGTGGAGCTATTGCCAACAGCATGTTTAACGGTATGCTAGATACAAACATCCATATAAGCAGATGATTAGGAAACTGAGTGCACTTAGGGAACTATGCTTGTGAGTAGGAAACTGTGTAATAGTCAAGTAATATGAATGAAATTATGAAATTCACCTTCAAGACAAATACCCAGATAATGAATAGGATTTAAATTCTCTGTGGCTTCCCTTTGAATGTTCTTTTTATGAAAATAGATTCCTATCTCTGAGAAGAAAATAGAATCTTTCTATTTCTTATAAAAAAGCAAAAACCACAGAGCTATTTTCACTGATTTATGCCACTAAAAGGGAGTTATAGTTGATTATTTAGATATGCATTGCCTTATTGCAATATAATTAAAACCATAAATCCAAAGTATTTCAAGTTTTCTAGCACTTATTTTAAAAACCCTTAAAGGAAAGAAGTAAAATTAGCTTTGAATAATTTATTTAACCCAGTGCCCCCCAGATAGTATCATTTTAGAATATAAACATTAATGAAATTTTTTTGTGTGTTTTTACACTGTGTCCCTGATTGTTGGTTCAACAGAACTTATTCATTTGTACCAACCATGTTTCAGGAACTGAATACCAGGTGTGATTACCAAGTCCAGAAAATGGGAAGGGCAGGAGCTGTTAGGAATTCAACAGTAGCCAAAGAAAGAGAAGAGAAAAAGGATGAGGAATTCAACAGTAGCCAAAGAAAGAGAAGAGAAAAAGGATGTTGTTTCCTTTTTATTTGGAGTGATATTAAAATTCTTGATCTTCTTATGTCAGCTAGTCATTCAGGAAAGTGACCTAGATGTCTAGTAAACGAAGATTCTAAAGTTGTTCGAAAGGATGTGCGTTAAGCCTGGGCCTTCTCTGTCAGCTACTTACAGAGCAAGTCCCAGATTCTCATTTCTCATAGAGTAAATAAGATGCTATGGATTTTAGTAGTTGTTAATAATAGCTTCTGTTCCTTATGCTTAGATACATTAGAATTGTTTCTGGTTGCCAATGAATCTGATCCCACACCTGTACCAATTCCTTTGAAGAGAAAAGGTATTGCTTGGTGGACAGATAAAAATGTGAAATTCAGAAATCCACCTGGAAAAGAAAGCCTCGAAGAAAAATTTAAAGGTAAAACATGACCAATATCCTCTCTTGCTCAAAACCTAGTAGTTTTAGTAATGTAACCGAAATTTTGTCTTCGGAGTCTTAATTAATTAATTAATTAATTAATTTTTAGTTTTTCGAGATAGGTTTTCTCTGTAGCTTTGGAGCCTGTCCTGGAACTCTCTTTGTAGACCAGGCTGGCCTCGAACTCACAGAGATCCACCTGCCTCTGCCTCCCAAGTGCTGGGATTAAAGGCTGTGCCACCACTGCCTGGCTTAATTAATTTATTTTTTTAAAGAACAGCATTTGCTTTCTCAGCATTATACTAAGTTATGTAAATGTTCATATGTACTAAAATTGTAAAGGAAATGTGTGCTTTTTATTGATTTGAATTTCTTTGGTGTTTTAAGCTGTAGTCTTTACAAACTACGGCAGTTTGTTTTAATTGGCCCTCATTTATAATGCATGTATATTTTTGTTTCTGTGCTGCCTTAGTTTCGTAATGCAATATTTCTTTTTAAAATTTATTTGTGCACTTACATATTTATTTTGTATGTGTGTTTATAAGCATATGTGTATGTGTGTATATATGTATGTATGTATGTATGTATATATGTATATGTATGTATTTGTAATAGTGCATTTGTGGAAGTCAGAAGAGCTTGTGGGAATCTGTTCTTCCTTTTAACCATGTGGTCCTGGGGATTGAACTCTGTTCCTCAGATCTGGTGACAAGTGCCATTACCTGCTGAGCCATCTCACTGACCCCTGTGTTTCTTAACATATTTTTGCATTAAGTAATCTGCCTCTTATTTAGTATCCTTTTTATAGTCTCTTGAGATAGCAGTTGTCTTTTTAGTTTTTGTTACAGATAGAATTAGCTTTTCTTTAGATTTTAAGATATCCTTAGGATGTGGATATATTTATACCTTTAATAATATTCAGATTGTTTTGTATTTTTCCTTTTTTAGTACTATGCATTTCATTGAAACTGTTCATAGAATTGAATATTTTATTTTCACATCTCTCTCCTTCCCCAAATTATCTTTAAGATACAATAAAGCCAGTAAACTGGCATAAACCAGTTTTTATGCTAGACCCCGATGAGGATAATAATGGATTCATAAATGAGGACTTCATTGTTTGGATGCGTACTGCAGCATTACCTACTTTTCGTAAGTTGTATCGTCTTATAGAGCGGAGAAGTGATTTACATCCAACATTACCAGCTGGACAGTACTATTTGAACATCACATACAGTATCCTTTTTTTATGGTTGTGTGCACACATAGAGCTTAAAAGTTTCATTGTCTTATGTCAGTTATGTGACATGTTACTTTGTACTCTAGATTTTTTTATTTTGTGGTATTGGTAGTTGGATATAGAATCTCATACTTCCATTTTTAATTTTAAAGATCTTCATTGTTATGTATTCATGTATGATATGTGCACATGTGCCAAGGTACATGTTTGGAGGTAAAAGGAAAACTTTGTGGAGTTGATTTTTTTTCTTGTTACCTTTTTGTACGGGCTCCAGGAATTGAACTTATCTCATCATGCTTGTACATCAAGTGCTTTTACCCACTGGGTGATCTTTTTAGGCCAAAAGGAGACTTTTATAAAAAAGAAATACTGGACAGTTCCTTTTATCCTTAATAAAGTTCAGTGTTTTTAAGTATTTTGCCCATTATTTTAAGTATTTTGCCCAAATATACACTGTAAACAAAAAGATTCCCAAATATTATTGTTTTAAATGTGTGTTGGATTTTAGTACTTTTTATTATCTGGATAAACCATAAGTACATTGTTTGTTTGTTTGTTGTTTGAGACTGGCTCTCATGCAGCCCTGAATGGCCTGGAGTTCTCTGTCCCTGCAGAACAGTCTGGCTTCAGACTCACAAATTCAGCTGCCTCTGACACTAGGGTTTTGTTTTTGTTTTCTAGTTTGAGTTGTATAGTAAATTAGTGACTAATAGGCTAATTTTTAAAATAAAGATTACCTTTAGTTCTTGAACTTGTGGTTATACAACTGAATATGGTCTAATAGTGACTGACTGAATGCAGCATGGCTTTGAAACTGTGCCCGTTTAGGAGCAGTTTTGCCAGTGTGTAGCCAACTCTAGAACACAGGAGAAGGTCTGAAGCACTTCATAAAGGGCAGACAGTTCTCATGCGGGGAGTCTGCAGCAGAGTCCCAAGGACTGAGAGCACTTTGAGGAAGAATGCAGGATATCTCAAAGACTGACAGTGCAGCCGTCCAGGGACCTGGGGGCTTGCAGACCTTCAGGAGTTAGCTGTGAAAATACAAGGTCAGGGGAAATTAAGAGCACAGCTGAATGGAGTTAAAGTGGAAGCCCATATTTTTAGAGGAAGGACATAGTTGATTTTATACTGTACTTGGAGAGTTGGATTAAGTGTCGATTCCTGCCTTAGGCTAGGATTGATTTCAGTAATTAGAGTGGGGCCTGCCACACCTCCAGGCTGTGGCCTGAGGTGCTGCAGCTGTGCCCCTTTTCAGGAGCTTCAGTTCAAATTGTAGTGTTAGTTTTGTCTTCTCTCTTGCCAGCACCCTAGTATGGGCCATGTAAATAGTTCACCCCAGCACACTGCTCTCTCCTCCCTGGTCTCTCCTTAACAGTCACTGTTGACTTCTGCGCTGTCTGAACTGTCAGATCTTTCAGAACATGAGTTTTGTTATTGCATCAAGCGAGCCTGCTAAAACTTGAGCATCATACTTTGTGACCCTCAACTTAGAGTGTTCTGTCTTATGGCTACATGCTTAAACATGCCCTTTGAGCTTAAGACTTCAGGTTCTTTTCTGCTTTTTTATCTGTTAACATCCTATTTGGGCATCATCGCTGCTCATCTGAAATATTTTTCCATATTACATTGCTTTGAAGCCTTTAGTCTCTCTTAGGTAATAAAAAAAGAGTAAAACTACCCAAGATACTATATAGATCTGAATTTCATTGTTTTGATAAAAACATTTTGGCCTTTACTAGTAATATTATTTCACTAGATCAGGTCTGGAAATGTTTATCAGGGATAAAGTGCCTTGCCCTGGGTTTAGTGTATAGTTATATATGGAGAATTTTTTCTAAGTTAGATTTTCTTTTTTTCAAGACAAGGTTTCTCTGTAGTTTTGGTGTCTGTCCTGGAACTAGCTCTTATAGACCAGGCTGGCCTCGAACTCACAGAGATCTGCCTGCCTCTGCCTCTTGAGTGCTGGGATTAAAGGTGTGTGCCACCACTGCCCGACTCCTAAATTAGATTTTTAAGTTGGTTTTATTTGTAGCACATAGTGGCATATGCCTTTAATTCCAGCACTTAGAAATAAAAGAGTCAGGCTGATCTCTTGTGACTTCAAGACCAGCCTTGTCTACATAGTTCCAGAACAGCCAGAGCTACATAGTGAGACCCTGTCTCAAAAACAACAAAAGAATACAGTTCCATCCATCCTTCATCTGTCTGTCTGTCTGCCTGCCTGTCTGCCTGTCTGTCAGTCTATTCTATTTATTGTGATTCAGAATATACAAGCAAGGTATTCATGTAACAGAATTATGTAAGTGAATTATAGGCATTAAATGTTAACTTTAAAATTTGTGTTTTAAATACTAAGTACCACAGACAAAAAGTCTTCCTATACCCTTGTCAGATTACCCCGTACATTCTTTTGATGGACGAAAACGGATGATCTTAAGCACTATTTCGTGGATGGGAGGAAAAAATCCATTTTTGGGAATTGCTTACATCACTATTGGATCCATCTCCTTCCTTCTGGGAGTTGTACTACTAGTAATTAATCATAAATATAGAAACACTAGTAATACTGCTGACATCACCATTTAATTTTATATTCTGAAAATAAATCTACTGCATGTGCATCAAGGCCAGTCCTCTTCAACCTAGCTTTTGAATGCTGATGTCTGGTTAGTATGTCATTTTGAAGTTGGCACATAATTTACAAAACAAAACAGCCTTTGTCCTTTGCTTCTTACATATGGATGACTTATGAAAATATATGACGGGTATAAAAATTAGTTATATTGATCATATCAATATTGTAACTGCTAAAATGGCATTCTAATGTCTGCTTTTTATTGGGACAGCCACATGTGATGCATACAGCCTCTGTCATGTGAAACGAGTCTACTGCTTAAATGCTTGTGCTGTGTTGATAATATTACATCGACATGATGTTGGTTACGTGTGCCTACTGTGTGCAGAAAGGGATTCTGAGATGTATGAGTGTATGACTTAACTAACCTTTTGAAATTTGGTTACAGTTCAGATTGTAGAAAGTCTAAACATAAGTAAAGCACTTCATTTTCTTGTGTTGTGTGTAAAGGCTTAAGATCCCTCCTTGTTGAGGGGGTCATGTGTTCAGTTTCTCTATTATAGTTATTTGATAATGTCTTTGATTCCAGAAAATGTACTTCACTTGTCCAGTATAGAAATTATTAATATCTAAAAAGGTCAGGTAGGTCTTGGATAGAATTTTAAATTCCTTTTAATTTGACTAAAATGTTGCATTCCGTAGTCCAAGCTACTTGAAATGTTTTTATGTGATTTTCTCCCTGGAAGCTTATACTTCATAGGGGAAGAAAGAATTTAGGTGAGATGGGATAGCTGCTTGGCAATCCTCATCCTGTCAACTGTAAACCAGGTGTAAATGTTGAAGAGAGACTTTTCATTATTGTGGTGTGTAATGATAAGATAGTTGCTCTGCCTTGGAAATACCTCAAGCTGTTCTTACTTAGCAGGTAAGTACTTTGACTTAGTACTAATATTATAGCCCAGAAAAATTGAAATCCTAATTTCTTCCATATTTCATTAAATTTTCACATACAGGTCAAACAAATATGGATATGTATGTATATATATTCTCTTTACTGAAGGTAATGTTTTGATTAGTTTTCCTAAGATAAACCTTAAAAAAGATGTTCTGTACATTTCCTACTTAAATTGGGGGGGGCAGGGATTTGGAGTATGTACATGATAAAATTATAATATATCTGATTGAAGTTATTTTATTTTCTAACTAGAATTATTTTAATATTACTTTATTGAATAAATGCTGTAATTTGTTTTTTATGGAAGTTATTCCTGAAGTGAATGTAAATTATTTTTTCACATGCATGAAAATGTATGTATTAATCAGAGTTGACTTCATTGCATTGAAATCACTTAATTGTTTTTACACTAAAGTAACTCATATTTATGTAGTAAATTACTTGGGGTTTTAGACTTTGTTATGATTTCCTTCGGTTATATTTTAAAGTCTGAGTAATGTTTCAGTTTAAATTAATATGTGCTTAAAATAACAAAAAAATCAATGGTTCATAGTAGAAATGTGCCACACTTAAGCTTTGTATGATATGAAATTCTGTTAAAGAGATTGTAATTCATGGTGACTTTTAACTTATAAAAATATTACTTGCATGGGTTACTTGATTGATGGATATACAAAAATTTCTCAGGACATAAGTTCTTCTTTCTATATAACTATTGTCAGTCATTCGGAATGCTATTATTCTGAAAATTGTCCCTCTTGCATGTGATGTTCAGTTTATTTGGGGATTCTTCATAAGAGTGAGATGTTTCTGCCGGTCTTCCCAGAGTGAGTGCTGTTTAAAGAGGATTGCTAACCTGCATCTCTCTGCCTGGGCCAAGGGGTTCTGAAGAAGCATTGGAGAGGCCTAACATTTTCACACCCTGGAGAAGATGCAGTCTTTAAAAGTACAGTGGAAACTTTCTGTTTTACAAGTGCATTGGTGATCTGTATTCTTCCCTGGCTCCTTTCATTGGAAATCAAATACTATTGTATATATGAAGAAAATGGGACATTCATGTGTAGAAAAGTTGATGGCATTAAGGTAACTAAGCAGAAGGCTTAGAAAAATGTGTTAATTTGCAAGGAAATGTTTTGGCATGAGACATTTTCCAACTGAAAAAAATTATTCAGTAAGCAAAAGCTAAGATGTTTCATTGAAATCATAAGGCAGTTTAAAATAAAATGGAGAAAATAACTGTGTTCTAATAGAGAATAATTCAATTAAGATTCAAGTGACTATTATTTGTTTATTGGATAGTGACATTTTATTTATAACCTTAGTTATTAAAAGTTAACATTCTGTTTGTATTAATAAAAGTGAACAAAATTAATTGCACTATGCTTAAGTGTCTTAATAAAGTAACAATGTTCCCTTTGTTCTTGCTAGTGGTTAGTGCTCAGTTTTAACCAGGCTTAGGGAGACCAGGTTTTAACTCCGTGGTTGTCAACCTGTGGGTCATGACCCCCACAGTGATCATATATCAGATGTCCTGCATATCAGATACTTATATTACTATTCGCAGTAGTAGCAAAATCAGTCATGAAGTAGCTATGAAATAATTTTATGGTTGAGGGGGTCACCACAACAAGAGGAAGTATATTAAGGGGTTGCATTGATTGAGAACCACTGTTTTAACTTCTCCATCTGTGCATTTGATAAAATGTCATCAATTATCAAATTATTATATTTATTAATCACTGACAATATAATCACAAGACTTATGTTACTGAAGATCATCTATTCTTACCAGGAAGTGGTGAGATTGTTACCAACTTCTAGGCAGACTGGCTAAGGTTGGGGAATGGACAGTGATAGCAATGAAGTCAAGGAGGCAGCAAACGAAAACCCTAACAAAGCAGGAACAGGTGAGAGGTGGGTACTTGGCAATTACGCTCAGCTGTCTGCATGGAACAAGCACTGCGTGAGGATTCTTACACCTGCTCTTTAAGTTGCAGGCTTTTTGTTCTTTGTGAGCATGGTAGTTCTAAGTGTGTTAGGGTAAAGGTGTTGCTGTTACAAAGTTTGGATGTATAAATGCCTGTTGTCGAGTTTGGATGATTTGGTAACATATTTTAAAGCTCACTTTGGTCCTTGCACCCATCAGTCAATAAACATGAAAAGCACATTTTTCATCATGTCATTTAAAATTTTAAAATAAATACATTGTCTATAAACCAAATGAGACCATGGTGACTTTATTTGCTTTTATATATAACAATAAGTTATGTGCAGTTTCCAAAGTCAGATAGGTATTCTAAAGCCGTTATGATGAAAAAGAATAACTCAACAGAAATTTCCTTTTGTTCCACAGAGACTTATACACACAGACATACAAAATAAATAAATGTCTTTTTTTAATTAAAAAGAAATTACTTATAAATCCTTTTTAACATTCGTATTTCACTAATAGCTTGACTACACACAGAGTTTCAGGTCAAAAGCAATTTTCTCTCTACTACTTTTGATGAATGTGATATTAGATGCTGGCCCTCTCAGATTGCTATGTAGTTGTCCTCTGTCCTGTTTGGTGTGTGTGTGTGTGCTTTAGTGCCTCATGCTCAAGTGTGTGTATGTGTGTGCACACATGCACTTTGTTTCTGTTCTCCTCAATCTTTGGCTTTTCTAGTCTTTCCACCCTGACTTCCATGATGAGTCTTGTTGGGGTGATGTAGATGACCCATTTTTGTCTGAACATTCTATCGACATTTACTCTCAGCATCGTCAGTTGTGAGTTTCTGTGTTAACTGCCTTCCACTGTGTGAAGAAACTTCTCTGATTAACTATACTAATCTATGGGTGTGAAAATAGGAATTTCGAGGACATTTTGACTCTGTGTCCTTTTAGCAGAATAACAGTAGTACATCAGCCCTGGGGCCTGTGAGCTCCTAAACCATGGCTTTTGACCAGAGTTACAGTTTAACTGAGAAAAATACACCTTAGAGATCCGTTTTGTTGTGTGTATTTTTCAGCTGGGCATTTTCAGGCCTATCCCAAGTCTATCCTTTGCTGTAACTTTTGCTCCAGATCTACGCTTCTGAGGAACCGTGGACCAACAGGCATGCTTCATACTGATTTCATCCTACAGCTTCTTCCCATTACAGCTTCCTCTGTCCACTTTAGTTTTAGTACAACTGTCTTTTTTTTTCTTCATGAACTTTGTGAAATCAATAATCTCCTTGCCTTTTGGGGGCTTAAACTTTTTTCATATTTTATGGTAAACATTACTTTTTTTCCTGCTATTTTACTTATGTGAGTTTTAACTCCGCAATAGGATACCAGACCGGTCCACTATGTCCAATAACTCTGTGAACTATATCTTCATTGTGTGCCCTTCCCCTGGAAACCACCAATGCAGTCTACATGCATCTGTCTTCAGTAGTAGTATAAACACTACCACACTATGCAACCTTTTGAAACTAGTTTACTTAGGATATTTTGAGATTGGTCTAGGGTGATGTGTCTGTCAGTTTCTCTTGTGCTCTTTCCTCTTCTTTTACTGCAGTAGGAGGAAGCAGGAGAAACTCCTGAGGTCAGGCACCATCTTTGCTGTCTTGGTAATGAAGAAAATTAACTCAGTCTTCACATCTTTTCAGGTCTGACGTGAACGTTATTTCAAGCATCAGAAATGTAGAAATGCAGTTTTACAAGTATGTGTCAAGTTACATTTGAGTTTCTCCATCTCCCCACTTGAGAACCAAAACTCTATATAATAATCCCTGGAGTTTGCTTGCTTTCCTTTACACCTGAAGCTTATAAAACAGTAGTTTGCCTTTTCATTTTTAATTTAGAGTTAGCCTTTCATGTCAGAATTGTGCTGCATTCGCTTCACTGTCTGAAAGATTCGATACTAAGTCTAAAGGTGGATCCATAGGCTATCGAGCTGTATGTTTAGATTGCTTTGTCTCCTGTTTGTAAAATTGGAATTTCCTCACCTACTTGACATTTTGTTTTGAGAACTAAAAGAAGTGATGGATGAAAAGCATGTAGGAAAATTATACCAAGGTAGGTCTTTTGGCTAGTTTTTTGTCAACTTTACCCAAGCTAAGGCCATATGGGAAGAGAACATCAGTTGAGAAAATGCCGCTGCCAGACTGGCTTGTGGGCTATTTTCTTTTAATTTTATTTTTTAAAACAATCGTATTTTACATACCAATCCCATGTGGGGGAGGGCCCAGCCTCTGTGTGTGTAGTGCTATTTCTGGGTATATATAAGAAAGCAAACTGAGCAAATCATGAGGAGCAAGCGTAAGCAGGACTTCTCTGTGTCCTTGGCCTCAGGTCCTGATTTCGGGTTCCTGCCCTGTTAGTTCCTCCCCTGGCTTCCCTCAGTGATGGACTGTAATGTGAAAACCTGAGCTGAAATAAACTCCTCTGCAAGCTGCTCTTGGTCATGGAGTTTTAGCACATCAGTAGAAGCTCTGAGACACAAATTTGTACTAGATAGTGAGGATATTTATAGACTTGGCCATGTTTTGGGGGAGGATTCTGAGGGAACTTTGGAACCTTGGACTAGAAAAACTGTTGAGTGCTGAGAGCTTAGTGGACTGTTGTGTGCCAGCTTTGAAGTAGAGTGATGATGATAATAAAGGCCTGGGTTATAAAAAATTCAGAAGTTTTGAGAGTTAAAGACTCTTGAGCCTGATCAGCTGGAACTTAAGTGTTGGCTGTGATTAACAAGTGATACCACTACCACCAAGTAAAAGCCTTAGCTTTACTAGGATAGTTGATGCTGCTTATCAGTTGAAAAATTGGTGGTAATTAAGAAGAGACCAGTAGCTGGAGTTGGTGGCACAAGCTTTTAATGCCAGCACTCAAGAAGCAGTGGCAGAAGGATCTCTTATGAGTTCAAGGCTGGCCTGCTCTACATCTGTCATAGATCCTGGAGGGGTGATGGGGGGCAGGGCAGCAGCATTTCCTTGTGGCCAGCCCACAAGACCCGTATTTCAGAGAGGGCCAAGGATGGATCTCATTTTGGCAGCCAACTTGTGCAAGGGTTTCCCAGGTGGCCCGGGTCTTGAGGACAAAGGGGTCATGGAGAGCAGCTGAGGCTTGGTACTGGCAGAGGCCATTGGTGAACGTGTAGCCCCAGTGTAGTCCTAGAAGCCCTAGGACTGATAAGGTTATGGATGGAAGTTTAGGTGTAGCGCCATTTAGGAAGGTCAGAGTCCCTGAAAAGAGCCCAGGTGAGGCTCCTAATAAAGGTGCAACCCAGTTGCAATAGAGACCCCAGTATTTTGGAGATGTCACTATGTTGGGTTGACCATCAAGGACAGCAGCATCATGGAGTGAAACTGCTTGGGCTTGTGCCTCCTAGGAGACAGCCTATGTATTGTGTATGACAGAGTCAGAGAAATGTCACTGCCAAATCCTTTGGAGCCCAGAAGATCATGAATAAATCCCAGAATTCTGACATTAAAGTTTATACTGTTGGACTTTGGTTTTGTTTTTGATTGTGACTGGGCCCTGGTTATTCCTTCATGGGATAAGAAAGTATTTTGATTTTATTTTTACAGGTGTCCAACAGTTGAGATACTTTGAGCTTTAAAAAGACTTTGGAGTTTTAGAAAATTTTGGATATTGTAAAGAGACCTTGAACTTTCAAGTGTTTGCATTTTTAAAGACTGTAGGAATTTTTAATGTTGGAATGTTTTAAGCCCTGCGTGATGGTACATGCTTTTAATCCCAGCACTTGGGAGGTAGAGTTTCAGGACAGCCAGGGCTGTTAAACAGAAATCTTGTCTCAAAACACACACACACACACACACACACACACACACACAGAGAGAGAGAGAGAGAGAGAGAGACCTTGTCTCAACACACATCAAACAAAAATTTGTCATATTTTATATTGTGATGTTGATATTACTGTGAGATTTTGGGGATGAACAGGAAAGGTTATGACCTAATGGTGATGTGCTTGTGCATCAAGCTGATAAGAGGTCAATTATACTGGCTATATTGGGAGTTCTAGAGATGGTGTTCTGGACTCTTACACACACTTCTGGAACAAAAGAAGCATTTTTATGTCTTATTTATTATAGACAGTGTCTTACTGTGTAGCCTTGGATGACCTTGAACTCTATGTGTAGACCAGGTTGTCCTTAGAATCAGAACTCTACCTGCCTTTGCCTCTTGAGTGTTAGGATTAAGATGTGCACTACTATGCCTTCTAGTAAGTTACCATCTTCACTTCCATCTTCACAGTGGATCTTTATGTGTATTTGTTGATATTTCTCCTGAGCTCTAGGTTATTTACTCTTTCTCTTGAAGAATGATTAACATTGAATTAATCTGTTAATAACACAAAACTAGTAATTATTCCATATAAACCTGGATCTCTGTGTGTTGTTGTTGGGGGTAGAATGGATACTGGGGGTTGTGCCCAGACTACTGGGCTACATACACCCCTTCCCCAAGGAGTTTCATACTACTCTCCATGGATTGCTGGATAGACTGATTATTGTGAATTGATCTAGAAACCCCAAGCTTTTCAGCTGTTTAAATTAAGTAAGTCACAATCTACTGGTTTTGCAAGGTATTCGTTTTTAATGTGCTGCTATAGGACACTTTCAAATTTTGCTGTTGAAAGCAAGAATAGTCCATCAAAAACTATAAGGAGCAGTGTAAAATAGGACTTCAGGAGAGTTAAAACTCAGTTTGCCTTGTTGGTCTATTTCCAAATTAAACTCTAAGGGAATGAGCAGCTGTGTTATCTGTTGCTGGTAATGCAGATGCTTGTCTAAAATGGAATTAAAAAAAAATACTAGTACCAAAGAAAGGGCACACAAATTTTAAAAAGTCTTTTCTAAAGATGAGAACGGGATAGCAACATTGTTTTGCTTTGTATATGTGCTTTCTTTTCTTTCTTTCCTTCTTTTTTCTTTCTTTTTTTTTATGGAACGTATTTGCTTACGGAATGATCCAGCAAGAAAAAAATTGTACTCCTAAGTGACAGGGCTGTAAGGATCTATATCGACAGTAGGTCCTTTTAATGTGAACTCATGGTTCTTTTTGGACAGTCAGTATTCCTAGGTCTGTCAAACAGTATGCACTCACGGTTGGCTAGTGGGTTGCCTTTAATTTAATAGTAGGGGAATGGTAACTATACAGTCTTTCCTGGGGAAATTTATAGCCTGTGGTAAAATGAAAAAACACACAAACTAATGAATTCCAATTACAGAAAATAAATGTAGAAAACCCCCCACCCCCAACTATTGGCATATATGTTAATTATGCTCAAAGATTTGGTTACATTGAATAATTCAGAGGTGGGAGAAAATAAGTTGGTCGTGATGGGTGTTTATAAACTTGGTAAGGAAGAAAAATTGAACCGTGTTAGGTAACTTGGGCAAATTAACAGAGTAGATAAAAGAATAAAAGGATAGGCATTGGCACAAGACAGAGGAGATTATTTGCTCCAGAGGGACAAGTCAGGGAATAAGAGACAAAGACAGGAGATAGAGGAAGAGGGAGAAGGGGAAGGGACAAGGGAGAGAGAAAGGAATACTTGTCCTGGAGGGACAAAGGACTGCCTCTAGGTAGAGAGGAGACAAACACGGCCCATAGGCAAATGGCAGTAGTCTATAAAGGTAAAGGGAGAAACTCTTTAGGACAGAGGTGTTTAATCTTTATTGGGTGTGCTAATTAAATGAGCCTAAAGGGAGTTTTGATTGCTGGAGTTCAATACTTCCCGTAGCTGAACCTTGGTAGTCAGCCTTAGGAGGAGGAAGTGGCCTAATAATAGACCCTAGTGGCTAACTTTAAGAATGTAATCTACCTTTAATCCCAGCACTTGGATGTCTGTGAGTTCAATATCTACTAAGTGAGTTTCAGGACTGCCAAGCCTGTTACACAGAGAAACCCGTCTTGAAGTTAAAAAAAATTCTCAACAATTTTTAGTAAGGAAGAGGGAATGGTGGAAGGGCAAGGCCTGCCAGAGCCATGTTTGGGCCTGTTAGAGCCCCTTCAGTAGCTTATGAAAAAATACCTTAGGATTTGAAGGAGCTAAGCATTACCAGTCTTTATTTCCTATTGTTGAATCCATTTATCATTAGCTTTTACCTGAAATGGCAATGAGATTATTTCTAAGTTTGCAATGGGGTGGAAAGACATTTGTTGTAATGCTGGGAAGATTGTTTTTGCTTGTACATGTATGTGGGTGAGCACAGAGAATAAAGGCAGTTGTAAGGAGGAATAATTAAGCAAGACCGATGCAAAACGCCGACAGTCTATTTAAAATACACAACTCCAGTCTAGAGTGTGGTGTCCTGTTCATCTGAGAAAGCAAGAGGCAGTCGGTGTTTGTGTTGAACCTTAAAAATATACTCCCCTCTTTTCAGCATTTTCCTAGACTCATAATGAAGCCAATTTCACAGTCTGAGAACATTGGAAGCGCTTCCAGCACGTGAAGTGTAGCTCGAGAAAGTGCTAGATGCCTGTGGATACCAACACTGCTTTTTTCCAGCACGTTCTCAGCACAAAGACACACTCCCCACTTTCATCTGTGGAAAACAAACCCCCAAACTGGACTGTATTCGTGTTGAGAAGCTTCTGTATTTTTTTAAGCTTCCGTGACGTAGCTTGGTCATCCATTGTTCTTTCGGTCTGTAAACAGCAGCTTTTCAAAGGCCTGCTGAAAAGACAAGCTAATTTCCGGAAAGCCTGGTCTGACTTCAAAGAGTGAAGGGCTGCAGACGTGACTCCCTCCGGTCGCAGGCGGGGTGTGCTTTCCTCTAACCCCAATCCCGGACCTGACTGCTGGCCCGTCAGCGCCGAGACAGGTGGTG